>WYDI02004617.1:5493-27619 GCA_009867235.2 Psittacus erithacus
GTGCAGCCTAGCATTTGGTCTGCTTGTACAACTGCTCCAGAGAGCCATGCCCTTTCTCATCGAGCCATTCCTCAACACCACACAATAATTTATCTTTGAGAAGCTTGATTATTTCTGTGAAATGGTAAACACTGTGGAGTTTTTGGTTTTGCACGCTGTGCAGAAAGGCTAAATTCTTTACCCTGAGCAGCCCCTGAGATATCCCAATGATTATATTGCTGTTTATGCAATCCTATCTCTCATCCTCTTCTCACTTCCTTGGGCACAGAGTTAGTGCTTGACATAACCTTAATATCATTTAAACCTAGCTGAGAAACATTAAATATTAGAACTCCTACCAAAAACTTTGGCTTCTTTTGACATGAATTAGAAAGAAGAATGCCAGCATTTTCTAACTTACATTCCAGGATAACACATTTTCTGGCTGTGTTTTAGGGTAATACAAAATACAGCACAAGAAAGAATCGGTTGCTTTTTGCAGAATTTGCAGTTCATCTTAAACTGTGGCTCCAATTTTAGTAGCATTTATAACCCTGATAATTAAACCTAGTTTGTAAATGAATTTTCAACCAGTATAACTATAAGTCAAGGGCCAGAGAAAGCAAAGATCACAGTAGCATACATATATGTACATATACACACACAAATTTACATTTTCTGGTGAATTGAATAGGGATTTATATATTCAAACAAACCGTATTAGCTGGTGTGTTGTGGCATTTCACAACATGGACTCAAGTTGATGCAGAGATTCAAATCCCACTTTATTACTGCCAAGCCCTTAACCTCGTGTTCAGTACTTTGTCAACCTGCACATACATACAACATTCAATCTCATTGGCCCCTGTAAAACTCTCCAGGTAAATAGTCCAGTCAAAATGCTGCAGACCCTCTCACAACCCCCACTGGCCTTCAACACCCCAACTCATGGCCCCAGGGCTTGTCAAAGCACCAAGGCCTCAGAGCTCATTCCCAAACTGTTCTTCATGCAAATCTTATCACCTTCACTCCTCACATCTCCCCCTTCTTTTTTTGTATATTCACTATCAACGCCTGCTTAAGGGCTTGATTAATGAGAAACTGTATAAACTAATAAAAACTAACAAAAGAATCATTCTTAATACAATTTTTTCACCCATGCTCCTACCCTAGCAAATAAACAGTTAAAGAACAGTTAACATTCTGCACTAGCAATTGGTTTCAAGCTATATAATGAAAATACAGATACATATCCATTTTTACAGATCTTAAAAAATCCATTTCTTGTGGCTGTGTCGTTATACCCCCCGGCCATCCCATGTCTACACAGGATTCAAGGCTGCCACTGCTTCCAACAGCAGTCTGAAAGGACTCATAGGTGTGGCAACTAACAGGCACAGGGTGTCTTGTCCTCTCTCATTGGCTAACGTTCTCTTTTGGCTGAGCAGAAAACCACAGTAGGGTCAGTCCTCTTTTGATGAAGAGACAGAAGACAAGGCAGGATGAACCCATCATGCAGGGACCCAATGAGCTCCTTTGTGTGTGGAAGCACAACCATACCCTCATCCCCAGGTTATTAAAGGGAGCCGGCCTTTCCATACGTGACTTTCAAGGTTGTGTACTTTAACATGAGCTTTCCCTTGTTCAAAATTCTTAGAACCCCTGAAATGGCACTGTATAGGAGGCCCATCCTCCATCCAGATATCCAAAAAATTCAAAACATAACAAACCTTTGCTATACATTCTTGTGGGGTTAACCCTGAACTCCCACTTTTTTGTTTCTGCAACATAGTTTTAAGGGTGCTATGTGTGTGTTCAGTAATGGCTTGGACTGTGGGAGAATGTTGATACCTGTGACATGTTGAATTTCTCACTGTTGAAGAAATGTTTGTGTTTTGTGTGCTACATAACCTGGGCCAATATCTGGTTTTATGGTTTTTGGAACTCCCAGGGTATAATATTTATTGGAGTAGTCCATAATTTAAAAACACAGACTACAGCAGAGAGTTCTACTACCTGAGGTGATCCTGTGACAAGACAATGTGTATATTATTTTTCCAGTGTCCTTCAGCATCTTTCAAAACTATTATTGCTCAGCCTGTCTTGCCAGACCCATCAGTGAATACCTTGAGGGCCTCAGTTACTGACATAATAGTTAATTGTGAAGCAGGCAAAAGAGGAAGAGAATGTAGGGATTGCACAATTTTGTGTCTTGGTAAATGAATACTAATTTGCCCTGTAAAATCTGCTAGAGCACACTGAAAAGTGAAAGACTGGTGAGTTAAAAAAGTTGGTTGTTTTGTATCAAGAGGCAGATAGATATTATTAGGTTCAACACCATCTAAAGTCAATAACTGCTCTCTTCCTTTCTGAATGACCATAGCTATCATTTCAATGGCTATTGTAACTGTTTTTCCAAAATTATGTGACAAAAATACCCATTCCAAATAATCATTGGATCTACATCTTGCGGAGCCCAGTGTGCTAAGAGCTGAAACAATGATGAGCACAAAATTACTAAATGAAATATAAACCTTTAGAATCAGTTTTAAGTAATGCTAAGTGTACTGGCTTTGTAACAGTAGCAATGGAAAATTACTGAGGTGCATGATTCACAGAAAAAAAAAAATAGAGTACAGCTAGAGAGCATACTGAGAATTCTTGTATAAGATAAACTGTTCCAGTCGAAGTAGTTCTGGGCCTTAATGACCTTAGTAGAGAATGTGTGTAAGACAAACAGGCTGGAAGAGCAGGATGTAAGGATAAGGAGTATCCAGTCCAGGATGGGCTGCAGTTAAACCAACTGATAAGTGGAAGGACAGGATGGTAGTTATGTCTGCAGTATTAACAAACCAATGAAGTTGGTATAAACATCTACTGCACACGCTCCAAAGGCTGCCAGAAGTGATGAAGATTGTTGGAAGAAGTAAACGACCCTCAGAGACCACTACCACTTTTCTGTACGCATGTGGGACACTTTCTAGAAAATGATGTAATCCATACGTAGCCTCATGAATATGTGTGTGCCCAGTGGCGGTATAAGGGCAGCTTTTGTAGCAATACGGGGACACACTTTAGGAGGAGCTATTCCCTCTGTCACCAGTGCCGTAATAAAGAATACCTGCTTGTCAACTTGGAAAACTTTGTTGGCAAGGTTATTCCTGGAGTTTTCTCTGCATCAGAGCCCATAGGGCTGAAAAGATGAATAAAAAATGAAAAGGCTAATAGGGTGGTCCATTTTTCGCCTATGAGCAACTTGACTGGTTAATTTTACAACCACTTTATCAAGGGTGGTTCGTACAGAGGGGGTGAGTGTTCGAGGAGACATCAAACATGGATCTTCTTCCAATAATTTGAAGAGGGGATGGAGTTCTTCCATAGATACTCCCAAGAGAAGATGGATCCAATTTATGGTTCCTAAGAGCTTTTGTAAATCATTTAGAGTCTTCATTCTTGTCCACAGGGTGATATTCTGAGGTTGAATGTTTTGTTCCAATATTTTCCATCCTAAATACTTCCAGGGTGGAGCTTCTTGAATGTTTTCTTCTGAATCACAAAGACAGGTGTGTTCCATGGGCTGGTCATGGGGACTAGGTAATCAGCTTTCAGCTGCTCATCCACCAATTTGTGTAATTGCAGCAGTTTTTCATTTGGGAGGGGTCACTGATCTACCCATACAGGCTCATCTGATTTCCAGGTTAGAGGTGGGACCTGCTGCAAAATAGTGGCCCCTAGGAAAAATTCGTACTTAAATGTATTCCCCATTGGCTTAAACAGTCTCTGCCCCATAGGGTATGAGATCCAGATAACACAAAAGGCCTAATCGGGGCAGATCTCCCTTCTCGTCCAAAAATAACAACAAGCTCTCTGCTCTGCTTTGGAAAGGCTCCAACACCAATTCCTGATAATGAGGCATGAGTGTCCATTGAAGGCCAATGATCTGGTCATTGTGATGCAGAAATGACTGTAACATTTGCTCCACTATCAACAATTCCTTCCAAATGACCCTGGCAGCACAAAAAGACCCCTTTTCACTGCAGAGGATTAACAATGCTGCCTTTCTATGCCCGAGTGAGCCATATGTGCCCGTTGGAATAAGCACAATTAATGTGTCTTATTGTCTCTCCCGAGGTGGCCAGGTCCAGTCCAGCGCTGCCGCATGTGCTGGCCGCTAGCTGCGGCAGCTCCCTGGGGGGGCATTCGAAGGAGAAATTTGTTGTCATGGTGTGGCCCCTCGCCGCTCTCTGCTTGGGGTTTCCTGATAAAGTTAAAGGCTGGTCATCCCGGTCAAATTTCGATCAGCAATGACTTACATAATGACGCCCTTTACGACAGAAGGAGCAAATTCCAGGTGCTCCCCTTTTTATTATTTGATTCTATTTTCGGACAGTCTTTTTTCAAATGGCTGTACTGATTGCACAAAAAGCACTGCTATGACTTAACTGACAACCCCGCAGATGCTTCCGCAATCAAAAAACAGATAATGCTGTCCAGACCTGACATTCATACAAGCACTTAACATATCATCTATGCTTGGATCTCGTAACGGCCACAATACTTTCTGACAGTCAGGGTTAGCATTCTCAGTAGCAAGTTGTTTGAAAATATATTCACATGCTTTCTCATTATAAATCTGTTTCTTCAGATCCTCATTAAGTCAGTCTAAAAACTTCAGAGCACACAATATTTCTGCATCCCCCACCAGTCTCACTTCTCCCTTTACAGCTGCCCATTTATCATGAGGATCTGGGGTGAAGAATGGGGTTGATTGAAGAATAGGGTTGTAAATGAATAACCTCAAGGATGTTAGGCTTTGCTAGTGTTATAAACAAACGACTGACCCAATTTTTTTAAAAAAAATGCAATTTTAATTAGGCTAAGAAGCAATAAGCAAAACAGTGCTGGCTGCACGCGCAGAGCCTCCCCTAGCTCCGTCACAATGCACACCGAATTTTTCAAAAACCCCACCTTTTATATCCGCGTCCAGACCAATCTCTTTTCGCCACGTAGTCTTCCTGCTTTTCTTTCATTCGGCCATCCAAGTTGCTGAGTTCTCCCATTGGTCCTTTGACAGTCACGCTGATCTTCTGAAAATCTCGTAGAGTCATCTTCCGGCGGGAAGGCGGCGGCTACATCCGCTCTGGGCTGCCCCATGCCGGCACTAGGCGGGGTTTCCGGAGAAGAGGCAGCTAAGTCACTACGTCACTACGCTGGCTCTAAGCACCATTTCCAGGGAAACCGCGGCTACATGGCTACGCAAGCTACGCAGGCTATGCAGGGGTGGGCTGGGGTGGGGAAACAAGCGGCAGCTACGGAAACACACTAATACACTTATCTATATTTTACCCTTACATATTCGCAATTCCATTCTAACATTCCTCACAGTTATCATACAGATGATAATGGTCACAAATTGTGTCAGATCCACACAGGGTACAATGATCACATTTATCACACCATATTCTACTCTGACACGAATCATACCTGTGTTTTTCACACTAGCAACTATAGAGAAAAGGAAATTACTAAGATAAGCTTTGCCAGAAGGTGGTTACTCATATGACTGATATGACAACCATCCTAAAACAAAGTGATGAAGAAATAACTACCAGGGGTCCAGAAGCCCACTACCACATTTTTGTGTGCATACAGGAGGCATTCTCTGAAAGCATAATGCAATGTATGTAATCTAATGAATATGTATGTTTAAGGACAATACAATCACAGCCTTGTTGACGCTTGGGAGAGACACGCTTGGAGGAGTGATCTCCCGTGTCTCCTGGCACCGCAATAAAGAATACTTGCTTGTCAACTTCAACTTTGTTGGTGAGTTTCTGGAGATTTCTCTGAATCAATTTGGCACCCTAGATGGGACTCTCTCTGCTCAGCTGCAGGACCCACTGAGGACAGGGCTTCCTAGGGCCCCAGGGAAAAATTTCCCCGGAGGGACCCCTCAACTCATTCAGATCACTGCGAGAGCAGACAAGGATCATCACCATCACTGTAAAGGTATTCTTTTGATTACTTTATGGCATTCCATAAGGCATAGGAGACATCCTATGCAGGAATGTTGATTAGCATTCCATAAGGTGTAAGAGATGTCCAACGCTGGAATGTGGTTAATATTCTGTAAGGCGTACGCAGGAATAAGAAAGCCTTCCTAAAACAAGATAGGAAAATCTCATAGGTAAAGGCGCATACCCAGCTGCTAGAGTCCATTTGGTATAAAGGTATACATTTTGACTTGTTCCGTAAGTCATAGGAGGCGTTGTATGTGGAAACGTGGTTGTATTTTTCTGGTGTCTGACCCAATTTCTGAAAACTGGTATTTGATGGTGTGCTTGAGTAATTAATGAATGGCTAATTGTTTTTATTTTTATTGTGCTGCTAATTAGTATTTGTGTACTTGGTGTATGTTTTTGTCTTTGATTTCAAAATTGTGTGCAAGTGACTGGAACTGTTGGGATCCCTTGTGTATATGTGTGTGTGCATAGTGTGTATAAGGAAATAATAGAAAGGAGCCCTCTGGAATGTATTCTAGCTCATTGGAAAGGAGTAGGAAAATTCCCCGAGGGCTTGGTAAATAAAAAAAGATTAATGAATATTGTAACCAATGGTAGCCATTATATACCTTGGAGGATCAAGAAAAATGGCCCAAAAATGGGACTTTGAATTATAATATATTGTTGCAATTGATGTTATTTTTAAGACAACAAGGAAAATGTGATGAAGTGATGTATGCAGATATGTTTTGCATTTTAAGAAACCACCCAGAGTGGCAGACGGAATGTGAAATTAATATAGCTCTACCAGATCCCTAATTTTGGCTTTGGAAAAGGACAGGGAAAACCAGAAAGCTAGGCTGGAGAGATGTTGTTCAGCCTGTGATACTGGGGGAATGATGTTTAAAGTTTAAAAAACTCAGAGTAATCAGGAAGATAGGTTGGGGGATTATGTATCACAGGTGCCTCTGAGAGGAGCACTCTCAGCATCTGTCCCATCTGTTATTGATAAGGAGGAAGAGGTTCCTGTCACTGGCAACAGAGCAGAGGGACTTGAGAATGTTAAAGAAGTGTGGAGAGCATATAGGAATAGGGAGCAGGTAGAGAAGAGCGAGCTGAGTCATGCTATAGGCACAGCTGCAGTGACTGCTTTGGGACAAGTTGAAACTGGTGGGTGGATTAATGTGAGAGGATAAGACAGAGGTAGAGGAGGAATGTCAGGCAGAGTTGAGAGATTGAATTCTCCTGTGGGATGGGATCAATGTGCATACTGTAAGGAGCTTGGATGTTGAAAGTGAGACTGCCCTGGGGGGGAGTGCCATGAGGTGGCTGCGGTGGTTGAATTGGAACTAGACTGACAGTGATCTGGGGAATCTACACTAGCAGGTCCACTGATTAAATTAAAACTAGAAACTAGAGAAAATAAAGTGGAATTTTTAAGTGGATACAGGAGTAACTTATTCGGCGTTAAATCATAGGGAAAAGAATTTGTTACAGATGTGGGAGCTGCGGGCCACCAAGAAAAAAGAAAAAAAAACATTCTTTCTGAAACCTTTAGAGTATAAATTGGGAAAAAAAATAGGAATGTATAAATTTTTATACATGCCAAATTCTCCAAAATCTTTATTAGGGTGAGAAGCAACATTTAAAGAAGGCAAAATGGAATTAACAGTCAAAAACAATCAATAAATTGAAGTTTTGAGTTTATCTTTAATTCAACAGAACAGCAAACAGGAGGACCTCTCTGAAATAGAAGAAATCCTTAGTCAGGTATATCTGGGAGTACAGGTGTCTGAAGTTCCAGGTAAGGCAAAAAAATTGCTTTGCCTGTTAAAGTAGAAATAAAAGGAGGGCCTGTCCAATTAGAATAAAATAATATCCCTTAAAATTGGAGGATTGAAAGGGAATCAAAGAAATAACTTTTTTAAATATAGATTATTAATTGAATGTGAATCAGTATATAATACTGCTATCTTGCCATTGAAGAAATCCAGTGGGAAAATTTACAGATTAGTTCAAGATGTCAGAGCAATCAACAAAATTGTGGAGGATATTCATCCAGTAGTTGCTAATCTATATATCTTATTGACTAAATTGAATACTATCAGAAGTGATTTACTGTTCTTTACTTAAAGGATGCATTTTTCTGTCTGCCCCTGGCCAAAGAAAGTAAAAATTTACTTGCTTTTGAATGGGAAAACCCTGAAACAGGAAGAAGGACACAGATTACTTGGATGGTGTTACCTCAGGGTTTTAAAAACAGTCGGACCATTTTTGGAAATCAATTGGCACAAGAATCAGAATCCTTGGAAGCACCCACCCAAACAGGAACTTTACTACAGTATGTTGAGAACCTGTTAATTGCTACCAAAACTGAAAAAGAATGTGTTCAATGGATAGAACTGTTAAACTTTCTAGGGCTAAATGGATACCTGGTATCTAAATTGAAGGCTCAACTAATTCGAACTCCAGTGTCTTATTTAGGATGCAAAATACAGGAGGACAACCACAACTTGGAGCAGCTCAGAAGGAAGCAATCTGTCAAACACCATGACCATCCATGGTGAAAGATCTCTGGAGGTTTCTGGGAATGACAGAATGGTGTCAACTCTGGATCCATGATTATGGTGTTCTGGTAAGACCCTTATATGAGCTGCTAAAAGAAAATCCAACCTTTCTAAAATGGACAGATCAAGCTGAAGAAGCATTTAAAAGTTTAAAGGCAGAACTCATGAGAGCTCCAGCCCTGGAGCTCCTGGGCATAACTAAACACATTTGGCTATATTACTACAAGAAACAGGGAATAGCCTTGGGCGTTTTGGCTCAAAGATTGGGACCTTATGAAAGAGCAGTGGCCTATTTTTCAAAACAACTGGATGAACCAAGTAAAGACTGGCCTGGAAGCTTGAGAGCAATGGCAGCAGTTATCTTAAACATCCAAGAGGCCCGAAAATTTACACTGGGTCAAAAGACCACCATGTTAGTGCCACAAGCGCTATCAACAGTCCTAGAACAAAAAGGCATACATTGACTATCGCCATTCCGCTTCTTGAAGTATCGAGCCATCCTAGTAGAACTCGATGATGTGGAAATTGTGGTCACTAATGTTGTGAATCCAGCATCTTTCCTTCAGGAAACCTATTGGTACACGATTGCTTAGTCACTATAGAGACAGCATACTCGAATCAACCAGACCTGAAGGAGGAGCCTCTTGGGAGGTGCAGATTCCTGGTTCACCAATGGCAGCAACTTTGTTAAAGGTGGCAAATGGAGAACAGGGTATGCCATAGCTACAACTTCAAAGGTAACAGAAGCTGAACAATTACCCTCTAACACCTCAGCACAAAAGGCAGAAATGATAGCCCTGACTAAAGCCTAAGAGGTGGCAAAGGACAAGCAGACAAACATATGGACTGATTTAAGATATTCCTTTGGAGCATATTCGTGCACATGGAGCAATTTGGGAAGAATGAGGACTTTTAAATACCCAGGGAAAACAAATTAAACATGCAACGGAAATTCTGCAATTGTTAGAAGCTGTACAATTACCTAATGAAGTGGCTACTATACATTGTAAAGGACATCAAAAAAGTAACTGTGATCAAGAGATTGGAAATAATTTGGCAGATCATGAGGCTAAATGGGTGGCGGAAACAGAAAGAGTTGAGGTTATGTCCTTAATTCCTGACAGTAAACTGATAATTGAGCAGAATACACCTAGGTGCTCTAAAGAAGATATGAAACTAATTGAAGACTTGGAAGGATAGGAAAATGAAAAGGGTTGGATAAAAATACCTAATGGGCAAGTAGTGATCCCTTATAATAAATTATGGAAGTTGTTGCAAGAAGAACATAACAAAACTCATTGGGGAAGTAAAGCCTTGTCTAAACATTTAAACAAACAGATCATAGGAAGAAATTTATATACCATAGTGCAATTAGTGACAAAACAATGTCAACTATGTCAGAAAAATAACCCTAAGACTGAAAACAAGAATCAGGTAGGGACAATTGGAAAAGGGAATTATCTGGGACAACAGTGGCAAATAGATTTTTCTGAATTACCTAGAAAATGAGGTTATTGATATTTGTTGGTATTGACAGATACTTTTTCAGGGTGGCCAGAAGCATCCCCTTGCTGAGCAAATAATGCAAAACAAGTGATTAAGGTCCTACTAAATACAATAATACCTCGTTTTGGGGTACCAGCAACTATCTCTTCTAATACATTTCAGTGCAAAATTATTACAAGAAATCAGCAAGAAATTGTAAATAGATTGGTAATTACATGTTCCATAGAGGCTCCAGTCCAGTGCGCAAGTGGGTAAAATCAATCAATTAAACAACAGCTTGGGAAGATTTGCCAGGAGACTAAGTTATATTGGTATCAAGCATTACCATTAGCCTTATTGAGAAGCAGAACAAAACCTCAGTCAAAAGAAGGAATTAGCCCATTTGAGATTCTATATGGAAGGCCGTATCAATCTCAATTTAAAGGAGAGAGCCTACAAGAAGTTAAGCCAGGAGACTGGAGTTTTATTAAGAATTTTGCAGGTGATCCCCTAGAAGAGAAGTGGAGCAGACCATACCAGGTATTACTGACTACCTTTACAGCAGTGAAGACCTTTACAGCCTGCTTGGCTACATTAATCAAGAATCAAGAAGGCACCAGAACCAGAAAAACACCAGAACTGAGAAAAAGTATGACGTGTCAAGTCTTCAGGACCCACACGTATGAGAGACTACATCGATCATAATTTGGACTTGTATAACAATAGGTGCAGAAGCATGGAATCAAAATCTATATCCCAAATCTCCAGGGTATAAATATTAGTGGAATTGGTAGGTGGATAGAAATGCTTCAGTTCTTTCTCATCAACTTTTTTCCCACACTGCTTAAGAAGTACAGCAAAAACTTCTAAAACATTTCCTTGCCCTTTTGTTAAAACAGACCCCACAGTTCTCAGCTGCTTACCCCCAGCCTGTGAGAGGCAATCAGCGTGATTTGAATTCACTTCCTTTCTGTGTACACCTTTGCTTACTTTCAGTAAGCAGCTCAGTTGAGCTTTGCCACCGACTCTACGACTAGTCGCCTTTCATGCCCCAAGTGGTGGGCACCATTTGTGACATTTCACAACATGGGCTCAAGTTGACGCAGAGACTCAAATCCCACTTTATTACAGCCAAGCCCTTTTTAACCTCCTGTTCAGTACTTTCTCAACCTGCACATACATACAACGTTCAATCTCATTGGCCCCTGTAAAACTCTCCAGGTAAATAGTCCAATCACAATGCTGCAGACTCTCTCACAACCCCCACTGGCCTTCAACACCCCAACTCATGGCCCCAGGGCTTGTCAAAGCACCAAGGCCTCAGAGCTCATTCCCAAACTGTTCTTCATGCAAATCTATATCGCCTTCACTCCTCACAGTGTGTTACATGAATTATAACAGCCTTAGCTATGTCGGTCTAAATATGTTTAGTTTTGTTACTCAGACAATTACAGCAAGATAAAACGCCTTCACAATGCCCAATTGGAGAGCCTAAGAGAAGAAAGTTGTCAGACTTTCTTAACTATGCTACTATAGATAAAGGTAAACAATTTTCCAAGTATTGACTTCAGCTGTAATGTGTAGCGAGCTTTAAATTGCCAAAATCTACATTAGTGATGTTTATAAGGTAAGGAATAAATTCAGATCTGGTGAAATATAATACACACTTCCAAACATGAAAATTACCAAATGCAATGGAGACATAGGGAGACACAGACATTAATAGCCTTGCCATCAGGGGGAAAAAAGAATATTCACTTAAGCAAATCTGATGTATTATAGGTTCATTTGTATAAAAAGGATTTGCCATTTTAGATGGATCTATGAATGACCATTTGTATTGTTCTCTTTCTGATATATCAAACCAATTAGCCATATTGTCTCCAAGAAGAAAAGTAATAGTGTCATATTGTATATGTCAAGGACTCCATTTAAAAGAGTTTTTCCATCTGATTTTTTCTAAGAAAGCATTAATATTTTCCCTGGAAATGCTACGGAGAACAAGAAAAAAAAACCAGTGATCAAGTCATATTTAAATCCTCATAAATACAAATCCATTACTGTCAATTGATATTTCTCTTTGACCAACTCACATGAAGTGAGGGTATTTCAATCTGCAGTGTAGATGAAGGCACTTCTTTCCTTTTAAATGCTATTACCCAGCATATCATCATGATAATTGTTGGAAGATATTATAATTATAAGGATTAGCTAGTAGTCAGAGCGCGGAGATTGAAGACACGGACTCCAACAGAGTTTCATGCCATAAACTTCTTTATTGTTGGAGCCCTTTTACTGTTGGTTACACGGTTTATATAGACTACACCTCTGTTCATGCACACGAACTACTGACAGGATTGGCTGAATTTGAGCATCACCACCCTCCAACTGGCCACTATGTGTTGCCCTCTGGTTGGCCTCTTCCCTCTACGTTTAGGCCGAGGCCAGAACGTTGGAGCCCAGAACAATCTGGCTGATTCCCAAACCCCTTTACACCAACATCTCCCCCTTTTTGTTTTTCTAAAAATGTAACTTGCTTTACCATTTTTTCCAACACCCTTTACAAACAACCCAAAAAAAAAAAAAGCCAAGGTACAATAAACATGATACATAACACAACAATTAACAGTATGAACCCTCCCTCATCCTGGGCATGATGCGCTGTGGTATGGAATACTTCTTTGGCTAGTTTGGGTCAGGTGTCCTGTCTCTGCTTCCTCCTGGCTTCCCCTCCTCCCTGGCAAAGCACGAGACCCACAAAGTCCTTGGTCAGACTAAACGTCTGATCAGTAACTAAAAACATCAGTGTTATCAGTACTGTTCCCAGGCTAAAAGTCAAAAACACAGCACTGCACCAGCTACTAAGAAGGAGGAAAAAATGACTGCTGCTGCTGAACCCAGGACAGCAGAGTAACTAGTACAGGGTGCAGCAAACATTGAAGATGCTGATGGCAGCAGGGGACCAGCCAAAGAAATTTCTTACCAGTGGACTTCTCTCACCCTCTTAATTTGTTCCATTACCTACTTTATAATACTACCATTGCATTAGAATCTTTCTAGTTTTTGCCTTAGCATTTTCTGGCAGCTGCTGCAAATTTTCATGCTGTAACATCTCTTTTACAAGTGATGAATCTATACAATACAAGGTGTAGTTTCTTATTAGCAGCTGGCTAGTAAATACAGGTGGTTTTATACACAAAGTCACAGCCTCTAATAATAGCTACTTTACAAGCACACATATTGAAGTTGTTACTTTTCAGTTGCCCCCAAATGATGTTTTGCAATCATTCATTTTTCTCTTCCTCTATCTTATTCTGCTCCGGGCATTCACAGTCGGCTCCTGTAGCTGAGGCACTGGGTTTCTCCACTCATAGGCATTCTGATAAAAAAGGGATGTGAAGCAGATACAGAAGCAAACTACACGGTGTTAGCAATCAAGGAGTTTGCTGTGTCATTACCAGTTTCTTTTATTTTTTTTTTTTGCAAGCAGCTGATTCAGCTTGTGGTTGCACTACCCCTCTTGCTTTTTCAGTTAGCAGTTCTCTTTTCAGCTATCTATTTGTTTCTCCTAGTCTTGGATTCACCCCCAGATTACTTTAAACACACTAAGCAAGGCTCCTCCTATGCACCCAGCTACAAATGCCCGACTGTCAGCAACAGCACTTTTGGATTAGCCCTTTCTTGCCCGAAATGTTAATCTACTACCGGTTAAAAACTTTTACACAATCCTGACAACAAAAAATACACAGAACATCGTTTGCCCTCAACACACACACACACATGCATGGTATCCCAGAAGCACACTCCACACAACTATAATATTTGAAACACAAAATCCAATCATTACTCCCACTACATGGTCCCAAGTACAGAACATGGCACTAGGACCCTGCAAAGACAATCAGAAAACCAGCTCCAAACAGCATCATTGCAGTGTGAGGTGGCAGGCTCAGCCTTAGCGGGTGTCCCGCAGAGGGTCTGCCTCCCTGACATCGCATGAGGCTTGGGCTTTTCTACTGACCACTTTGATAAAAGCATACGAGAGACCTTCCCACAGCAGCTCTTGATCTGGCACATACACCACAGGCAAAGCACAGAATACATCTGCATCCCCCACCCGTGTCACTTCTTCCTTTACAGCTACCCATTTATCATGAGGATCTGAGGGACATAAATCAGGCTCCTTTTCTGGATCAATAGGCCCTGGGTCAAAAGGACCATCCAGGTCAGCATCAGAATTATCAAGCATCAGAACCTCAGGAGCAGCAACATTAATCTGATGAAAGTGCACAGGCTCCTCATAAATGTGTTCTGGATTTTCAGCGTTATCAAGTGCAATTAAAACTTTTCCTCCCGCAGGTTTCTGGTGATCTGAGAGTAGGCTCCTTCTCGGGATTAATAGGGCCTGAGTCAAAAGGATCCACTTCATCCGCTTCCTCAGTCTTTGCAGCTGTGACAGTGACCAGCGGAGGTTCTGGGTGGGGGAGGCACTGGGCTCTACTATCACATTTTTAACAAGAGGCGCTAGGTTTACTGTTTCCCCTTCTGCTGCAGCTTGACACTGGAAAGAACCCCAGCTATCAGCAGGATTGTAACCTCCCACAGTCAAATCTTCCAGGGCAGGTAGAATGGAGGCAGTAGTCGGGGATGGCAGTGGGGGGGTGGAGGGGGTGGAGTCGTTAACTCCTGGGCCAACATTAGATGGTGGATTAGATGGTGTGTTCGCACCAGAGTTAGACCGTGTATTCACGCCAGGGTTAGACGGTGCATTCACGCCAGGGTTAGACGGTGTATTTGCGCCCAGAGATGTTATAACAGCACTCCTGTCCCTACTAGGATGATGCATCCTTTTGAGTGCTTTGTATATTTAACTGCAAGTAGCCATGAGTGGCATTACTGTACTGTCTCCTAGGGAAGCGGCGTCCCACAATTTATCCCTAGCCGCCTCCCATGCTTCCAATCCGAATGCAGTTGCGGATGCTACCTCTAAGCCCTGCCCCTTGAGCCAGGACAAAAGGGAGCATATGGCATGCTCGTCGTACTTTACCCCCTGCTTAGCTAAAATCTGAATCAAAACAGGGATAACTGTCTCTTCTTCAGTCAAAAGCTGAAAACCCATTCGTCCTGACTGCTCACTGTTTATGGCGCTGTTTTCCCGAAGGCAGCTCTCTGTTTCCGCTGCTAAGCTGTGTTCAGGTATCTTCCAGGCTGCAGCTCTCTGGTTCTGCTGCTTATTCATTCAGTCTGCTCTCCAGCACAGCTCTTTCAGCCTCCTTTTCAGTCCCTGATGCAGAGTGCCATTTGTGGAGATTGAAGACATGGACTCCAGCAGAGTTTCATGCCATAAACTTCTTTATTGTTGGAGCCCTTTTAGTGTCGGTTCCACAGTTTATGTAGACTACACCTTTGTTCACGCGCACAAACTACTAACAGGATTGGCTGGATTTGAACATCACCACCCCCTGATTGGCTGCTATGTGTTGCCCTCTGGTTGGCCACTCCCCTCTATGTTCAGGCCGAGGCCAGAATGTTTGAGCCCAGGATGTTCTGGCTGATTCCAGGATGCTCTGGCCTAGCCCAAAACCCTTTACACCAACAGTCAGAGCAATTGAAGCACATATATCACATTAGCAATGTGTCAGATTCCAAGACTGAAGCTTTCAAATACAGAAATGAGATCAAAAAATCACAGTGCTTGATAGATCAGGCAAGAATATATAAATGTATTTTTTTGTCATGAGGAAGCTTTTGTGTTGGTATGTAATAATGGTAATGAGTCTTCTTTTCCTTCATCAGAATATCTTTTTAAGTTTGTAAAAACTCATTAAGTGCTAATTAGGTAAGAAGCCATTAAAAATCTAATTAGGAACAATTAACACCTATTGTTACTGATACATAAAAATAAAGGAAGAAAACATACTTGGAAGCATGCAGACTTTTATTGAGAAATGAGTGCACATCAAAATACTGTGCAAGAATCCAAAAATTCCAAATTATAGTTTTTGCTTTATATAAAATAATCTGCTTGAATAATCAAACAAAGACAGGAAGATCGTATGAAGAATAGCTTAAGATACACTATATTGTATGTCATTATTGGAAGCTAAAATTTCCTGAGTAACGTAAAACTCTTGAGAGTATTGTAAACATATAGCCACAATCACAATCAAACATCAGGTTTCATTGTGTGTGAGGGAGGGGTTTGAACATATTTTCCTTTCTTTGTTAATATGAACACATTAGAGATCAACTGAACAGTGACAATGTATTTAATTTTTGCTGTTTCTTCTTAAAGTGCTTTGCAAAAAAATGTATTACTTATTAAAATACTTTCTTTACAAACTCAACAGGTGCATACACCAACAAAATTACTTTTGTATGTCCTCTGTCAGAGGGAATTGGTTCACATTTGCACTTGCTTCTCAGCTACCTGGGAAGACAAGCAAGTTCAATTCCAGAAAACTATGAACTGTCATGAGGAGTAAGAACACTAAATATTTTACAAAACATAATTTCCAAGCCAGAAATTAAATGGGATTCTTCATGATTTCAGATATCTTCTCATAAGAACTTAGTAATCATAGATGGCAAGGGAACCTGGTGATAAAATACAATGCTGATAAGTTCTCTAGCACAAAAAAGCAAGACAACAGCAAAAAGCCAGGCACACTATAATTGATATAAACAATTAATAATTTAATAGATGGCCTTGTCACGGTTCTTATGCCAGTGATCCCTAGTAACATTTCTCTGTTTATGATTTTATTTTCTCTTCCACTTATCTTCCACTTCCTTTGCCACTTACTGGACTGATAGTCTCTCAAATTAAGTAGCTTTTCAAATAATAAGCATAATTAGGAAACTACAGAATATTTAACTCGGCAAACTGTATTATGATGGAAGTTGTTCTATTTTATCAAGAAATGCATTTAAACCTCCTGCATATTTTACAGAGCCGCATGTCCTTTTACACATACACTTATCATTTGATAACTTTCATCTGCAGAGCTCTCACTAGCCTGAAGTCTTCAGAAGTTTCTGTGTCTTCCAGACGTAACCATATTATCTAAACTAATTAACATCTCTATAAATTTCATGTCTTCTGCAATTTTCCTACATAACTGCTGAAGTGCAGAAGGTGTTTTAAACCTACCTTCAGTTAAACAGTCAAAGGATAGATGAAAGCTATGTTTCATCATCTTTTCCCAGGAGTTCTACTCATACTCACTTCGAAGTCCCAGACCTGGAACCCATTTATTCCCTAAGCAAGCTAACAAGCAAAGAGATCTTCTGCATGCTTATTGTAAGGATGGTGAGGCACTGGAATAGGTTACCTAAAGAAGTAGTAAATGCTTCATCCCTGGCACTGTTCAAGGACAAGCTGGACAGAGTCTTGGGTGACATGGTTTAATGTGAGGCATCCCTGCCCATGGCAGGGGGGTTGGTACTAGATGATCTTAAGGTCTTTTCCAACCCTAAGTATTCTATGATTCTATGTAGCATGGCAACCTCTACCAGTATAGTAGACCAGTATCAAGTATTTATACAGAAGTTGATTGAAATGTTAGAATTTCTGCTTCCTGAGAAGTTGAAATGAAAAGCTCAGCTTCAATATGAACTAAATGAATTTTTTTTCCCCTTCTGCTTTTAGTTTTATATTCTCTCCTGTTGTTATTTCCCTTATCATTATTGTTATCAGTGGTAGTAGTAGTAGTTTTGTATTATATTTTAGTTATTGGACTGTTCTTATCTCAACCTGTGGGGTTTACATTCTTTTGATTCTCTTCCCCATCCTGGCAGAAGCCGGGGGAAGAAGGGTGGAAGTGAGTGAGCAGCTGTGTGGTTCTGAGTTACCAGCTGGGTTTAAACCACAGTAATCCCAAAAGGTCAAATTACAATAATTTTTCTAAACTCATCTGACAAAAAGGGTAATAGGCAGACTAAAAAATTTTATGTGTGTGTTGCTCTAAAATGCAGCTATGCTGACTCACAAAAGGTAGTATTTTGGTACAGAAATCTGCAGTCTTCAGAACTGTGATTTATGAGGCTCTTGGTACTGCTAAATATGAAGAAATTCAAGGTACTGTGTAAACCAGTTTAAGTCCAGTGTGCGTGATCTAAACGTTGCATCATCCTTCTCAGTCTTTGGTCGCTTGTTCCTCTATTTTGAGCTTTGACGGAGTTACAGTTTGGGGATTTTCTAAGCCAAGTAATAGTAAGTAATGGTACCTACATTTACAAGAGTGGGCATTATTTTTGTAAATAGAGATTATTCCCCAGACTGAAAGTAAAATTTGCATTAAAATTTTCATAGTCAAGAAAAAAAAATGCAACAGATACATCTAAAATAACTTTCAGAGTTGAAAATTTGTGAGTGCTTTTCATTTTCAGTACTCTCGCAATCAGCTATTGCTGTCTTTTAGTATTTAAAGTACATATTAAGGAAGGGACGAGGTGGAAATCTTCTGATTTAGGGACTGTAGAGAATAAAAGCATTCTTGTTTTAAGGGGCAGTAGGAGATTGCTCCTCTTTTGGCCATCTACATTAACTGATAGTCCATTTCAGCAGCCACTGGTACTTTAGATCCAGTCTATTAAATAGTAACTGCACATATCGCTGGTTTTATCTGTCAATTTGAGCTAAATCTACACTAATCCCTACTGTAGAATTTGAAATGGAATTTGGAAGGGGCAGGGAGAATTCAGCCTATTGATTCACAGGCCACAGCTCACTGAAGTAGCTCTGTTACTAACCAAGACTGATTACTTTTCAAATGCACAAGGTAGGGCAGATGTTATCTGTGTTCTTGTTCAGCACACTATTTGAGGTATCTAAAGATTTTTGGGGTTTTTTTTCATATTTTAGAGTAAAAAGCTCATTTCTTAAAGGAGCTTTGATTTTTTTGTGTGTGTGCTGTACAAGAAGCAACCTTTGTAACATTACAGTATTTACTTCCCTTCCTTTTTCCTCTTTAGGTAGACTTTGACGCAGTTGTAAAGAAAGGGAATAAATTCATTTTGTATTTGATATTCTGTTTTAGTGCAAAGTATAAGCTGGGGACTTCTAAAATACACACTTAAAGCCTTTTGCTATCCATTAAAAACATTTAGCAAAGATTTACTTGAATAAGACTCTTAGATCCAAATATTTCTGGGAAACTAGAACTCAGATCTGTAATCTATGCTTGTGCTCATCTGTAGAAGAATAAAAAAAGCAAATGGAGGACAAAACTGTTCTAAACACATAGATACTTTTGGGTTTGAATACACATTTTGTTGTGCTGATATGTTACAATAAAATGCACGTTTGCATTTGGAGAGATACCTCAGGAAAGAATTGTGGTATATTGGCTTATGTAATACCTTATTAGTCTACCTTAATAAAAAAATCTTCAAATGAGTTACTACGAAAAGAAAGATTTGGCACTTGAATGTTGGAGGAAAAAACTCTGCTAATACTTAGCTAAGGATGCAAGCAGAAATCCCAATGGAATCTCATGAAACATCAATCTCAAATCTAAAATGAATATTTCACAAGAACTGTTACTCCTTTCTAAATTAGTGGCACTTTTATTGCTGAGGGAAAGCTCAGATGTTGGGTTTACCCATGAAAATATTTTCTACTTCTAATCAGTTTAGGGAATACCTTCTTTGAAGTTTTATACTGAACTGTATGTATTTAGAGGAATGGTGAACTTAGGTCAAGAAATAAAGAGGTGAACCATGTAAATAATTTCAGGATTTTAAGTTCAAGATCATTCAAGATTTGTCCAAAGCTGGAAACAGCTGGCTGGTTGGAAATATATATTTCTTTTTGTGAAATGTTTGTGGGTTTATATAAGGTTTAATATGATGGCACTACAACATCCAAATGTCACTGTCATGTTAGCGCATTTACATATTATGATAAAAACCTAGCTTGTGGATGTTCTAGGCCCTGAACAATGAATTTTTAATAGATTATCACTTTTATTAGTATTCTGTTTGGATAAGTTTAGGGGCTGTAATGATAGGACAAGGGGTAATGGGTTCAGACTTAAACAGGGAATGTTTAGATTGGATATAAGGAAGAAGTTCTTTACTGTAAGGGTGGTGAGGTAGTGGAATAGGTTGCCCAAGGAAGTTGTGGCTGCTCCATCCCAGGCAATGTTCAAGTCCAGGTTGGACAGAGCCTTGATTTAGTGTAAGACATGATTTAGTGTAAGGTGTAACTGCCTATGGCAGGGGGGTTGGAACTAGATGATCTTATGGTCCTTTCCAACCTTAACTATTCTATGATTCTATGATTCTAAGTTGGTTGAATGGGATCAGCCAGCCAACTGAAACTCAAATTGAAGTTTCAAATATCCAAAATAGCACTAAGTTTTTCAGTTTATCTCCTAACTTTGGGAAAGCAGTATAAATAAATTCTTCTCTACCATGTTTCTGATTTAGCATATGAAAAAGCAGAATTAGCTTCAACGGCTTTTGAGGCTGATAAAGTCTAAAACATCTGGGAAATTAATCATTTTCACTAGCACAGAAAGCTCCCAAACTTTTGAATGGTGGGGTAAAGAAAAAGCTTTGCAAGATCTACCTGTTGCGAATGTGCAATACTTAGTCCATTTCTAGGGAAGGAGGTCTGAAAGGAATACTTCTTTGTCAAAACAGTTCTCAAGGCCAGGTTGGACAGGGCTTGGAGAAACCTGGTCTAGTGGAAAGTGTCACTGCCTTTGTCAGGGGGTTGGAACTGGATGAGCTTTGAGGCCCCTCTCAACCTAAACTGTGCTATGATTGATTCTATGATAATTTCATTGTTTTCTTTTAAATTCACTTTTTGGAACCCATACAGGTAAGAAAATCTGGAAACCATATTAGGCATGAATTGGTTCCAGTAACAGCTAGCTGTGTTGAGGCCATTAAAAGCCAACCCTGGTACATCTATGACAAGGGACATCCTGTTGGACTGGAAATTAGTAGATTGGTATGAAATTACAAGTAATTAACTTCCACAATTTCACAAATCCTGTGAAAATTATTTAAAAACAGGTAACAGGCTTTGACTAATAAAGAGAAATAGTCTAGTTGCTGCAGAAAATTTTAAATGCTGCTAACAAAAATGTTAGCATTCTATGAAAGGCAGCTGCCACATGAAAGCAGCAAAATCAGAAAAGACAGTGCTGAACAACAGTTGTGATAAAAATGTGGGTAGCAGATGTATGAATCTAAACACGTAGCTGTCATACACTGCAGCCTGAGTTTCTCTAAAAAGGATGCACATAGTGAACAGCGGAACTCAGCTGAGCACTCTTTCCTCTTGTTAGCACTTTGGTAGATGCACTGGGCTTTTGGGCATACATATGACTGTCCCCTACTTTCTTCCCCTCTTGAAAAAACAAATTATATTATATTACTTTGCATTAATGAAATAGTCCTTCACTGAAAGTCTGCATAGGATACCAGCATTCCATATCTTTATACAGACAGGTTGTTTATTATTCTTTTGTGCAGATTCCCAAGAAGCCTTGTGTGGACAATATTAACATGTTAGCTGATGGCAGCCCCTTTTCCCTCCAGGGCTTTATCCCATTATACTCTACCAAGCAGATCCCTGGAGAGGCCAAGAGCTTCTCTCCTGAAGTCCAGGGTAGTGAGCTTTCGGTGCACCCTCCTTGCTGCCCTAAAGATTTTGAACTCCGCTAGTTCACGGTCACTGCAGCCAAGGCTGTCCTTGGGCCTCTGTGGGTAAATGCCCCTGTGAGCAGTGGCAACAGCCAATAAGCATGTTGACAATAGTCAGGTTAAGCATGTTGACAATGGTCAGGGTTAGTGTAAGGCAAAAGCAGCAGGCAGCAGTAGGCCAAAGGCTAGGGTGAGCTCAGAACACTCTGGAGAATCAAAACTGCTGAGATTAGAAAACTAATTCGAGCAAAGACAGGATGCAAGAATAAGGATGTAGCTAGAACTGGGGAATTTTGTGATAATGTGTCATGGGTTCAGCATCAGCAGTCATTTTTTCTCCTTCTTAGTGGCTGGGGCAGCACTGTGTTTCTAACTTTCAGCCTGAGAACAGTACTGATAATACCAATGTTTGTAGCTACTGCTTAGAATGTT
>WYDI02004618.1:0-23459 GCA_009867235.2 Psittacus erithacus
TAAATTAGCAGACCCTCTCATGCTGGGATTGGTTTTTGAATACCAAGCTTTTCCAACAGAGCTGTTCTGCTTGAGCAATTTGACCTCTGCCTGGCTTCAAAGGTTTGAAAAGCCAAGAAACACATATACCCACATCAGTATACATCTGTTACCCCTTCCATCTGGACAGCTTTTTGGACCATCCTTGTTGCTTTAAACAAAACCAAAAAAAAGTAGTGACAAAACATTCAATTAGTCACAGGGAACCAGAGCTATTCCAGGCAACCTTCTATTTGGGGAAATCTGCACTGCAATTATCAGGTTCTTTTCACCTGAAGTATTCTCTAAACCATCAGTTAAAACTCTGCCCAAGTCTGCATCTGAAATGGGCACCTCTTGTGTGACAAGAAATCACCCTGCCCTGATATTTTAAAGCTAAAAGTGCTTCGACATAGAAATCAGCTGTTAAGTTTACAACTTCTTTTCCATAATTGCCTTACCCAAAGTTTCATGTAATACCTTCCAGCTCCAAATAACCCAAACCCTGAGAAACTAAACAGGCTGTCAGAGAGCAACAAATTCACTCAGTGCTGACAGTAACATGAAATGCATAGAAAAACCAAGCAACACTGCAGATAAATTCACAATTTATTCCTTTCACTAACAAATTCCAGGATATCCCTAGAGAGCATAGAACCTGTAGTTTATATAGAAAGTACATCTGCAAATAGCCAGATTTTATTTCTAATGGTACTGTCATTAATCCATAGGAAATTTCTTCAGTAATTACCAAACAAGTATAGCACCATGTTTTAAGAACCAAACACTCAAGTTGACAAAGACTCATAAGAACAAAATACACCACATCTGTGCTTCTCCAGGGATAGTTATGATTTTTGTTATGCATGTGAGATCCAAGAAACAACAAAAGTACTTTTGTACTCTTTCTTTTGTAATCTTTTTGACATGCCTTTCAACAACAAGCAGTTCAGGATGTGGTTATTGCTTAGTGTATTAGTTAGACATGCTTACTCTCTTTTTGGGCATTTAGAATGCTGTAAGACCTCCTTTCACTATGAATTGCGTGTCCAAATTGTGTGGTTTGGATATCAAATTCTCTCATAACCCTGTCATTAGGAAGAATCTATGTCTGCCTGGCTGCCTTTTTGATTCTATTGCTTTGGTTTTTTGTGTTCCCCTGATAGGTCTATCCTACACCTTTCTATAGCTAGCAGAGTAAAGCAGAGCTGAGCAAACACGTTTTGCATTACTGAGTTTGCAGTCTCACTGTAAGCTTGTTCACAGGTTCCTCTTCAATGAAGGGCAGAGGGGTGGGGGAGAAAACATGCTTTTCCCTGAGACTGTGGAGTATGCGAATTGCCTTCTTTTTCAACTCATGGGGCAGCCTTCACAGACTTCAGCACAAATGGAAGAAATATCTGATTTCCCATTTCATCTGGATTCAGTTTCTTTCTTCCGCTTTGTATAGTTTCTTAGAGACATTGTGGAGCTCACTGGAGGGGCTGCTTACACACTAGGCATACTGCCAGAATTTCACTCCAGGAGGCAGCAACAGGAATCTTTAATTAACTTGAACCAAAACACTGAATGGCAAAGAACAAAAGAGTGGGGGTGGAGAATGAGAGAAGGAAGGGAGGGAGCAGAAAATAATATTTCCCATATTAGAGCCTCCACTTTTGGTCATGGGATGACATGATCATAATGTTGCTCCTTATATGTATTTACTACCGCACAGGTCTACATTTACATGCCATCTACAGGTCAACATTCCTAACTCCTATCTTATTTGGTAAATTTTGCCTTTTTTCTCATGGAAGTAGTATCTGCAATCGCCCTTTGTAAAATGTAGCGATCGGCTTTCTCTTGACTCTTCTATTAACATACAGTTCAACTGCATATATCCTCTACAATTTACAAGATTCTAACTGTGAGATTAGTCTCAAGCATCTTGGCTATCGCAAAAATACTCTGTAATATCGCAACAGTGCATGGGAGTACCAGACATCGGAAAAGATCCTCCTCTGCTCCGCATAGTACTAGCATGGTATGTCCCTGTTCTCAGAAGTTTACATTCTAAGCATAAACAAGAATTAGATACAGACAGATGAATAACACAACCACTTACCAAACCATTATTCATTGTTGTGAAATGTTTTCAAAACTGGATGGATAATGTTTCACACTCGTTTTGCAGAAATACAAGATGCAAAGCAGTAGAAAACCAGGCCTGAAATACCTTTCTAACTTGAGCTCAAGGGACTGAGTTGAGCCGTTTCTTTGCTGTCCATTTCCTTGTTAAATATGTGTGCTGAATGATTACTTTCAATGCAAAACTAATAGTGATTTCATGCATATTCATTCAAGTCAGTTTGTGATCAAGGCTCTGATACTGTTCTAGCAAATGAGGCTCAGTTACTCAAACATGTGTGAAAGCAAACATACAAAAGACTTGTACATGCTCCACATGAACTTATTTACACATTCAAAAGAATATTAAGGTGTGGATTGATTTGCCAGTTGGTGGTTTGGAGTGTATTATGCTTGCATCTTCTGGCTTAATGACATCCTAAAAGAAGCCAGTTTGTGGTATCTCTGATATGAACCAATACATGGTAGCTAGAAACAAGCAAGAGATTCACTTTAATACACAGTCCTGACTCACACTGAAATGCTAATATGGACATACCCAAATTCCAAAGAATTATTTTGTCCTCAGGAGCACGTATACTTTTTCCTATCCTAAATTTCCAAAACAAATGAAATAATAATAAAAAAAATCCTTAATTCTCTGTTTTAAACTGATGTTTGGTATTGCTGCCTAAACATTTATGGCAAAGTAATCATATTTCACTGCTCTGTAAAGCAATCCTGTACTTGCTACGTATAGTGTGAAAACCTGACTTAGAGAGAGGCTCCAGGATCCCCTCAAAACAGAAAAGTTTCCAAGGAGGTCCAAGGTTATGTCTTCCTCAGGTCATGATAGGAGTAGCTGCAAAAGAATTTAAGAACCCTTAACGTGAATGTGACATCTTTGGTAAGATCCTGCTCAGGTTTACAAGGAGAATGGGGTGAAAGAATCACTGAATTTGCTTTAGTGAGGTCTCTGGACTCTTTTTTGCCGCCACCTTCATTAGAAGCCATAATACGCATCAAGAGCAGACTTGAAGAAGTATCTCTTATATATATATATTTAAATATATCTATATACCCAAAGTTTTGCATAGTTATAGATAAAATTACATATATATATTTATAGATAAAGCCTTTTTTTGAGTCAGTTTGATTTGCCTAACTTAAAACTAAATATTATACATGGCCTGTATGAGGACTGCAGTTAGAGGAAGAATTCAGTTTATACAACAAAATTTCTATCTGCCAAAATACAAACTCTGTTCTGAGTTAGTCCAGCACAACTACAGAATAACTATTGAATTCAAAGGCATTCAACTAGATTTAATGCTACAAGAAGAAGAATTTCTTTTCCAAGTTTTCTCTCTCTCTGTAAATATATTTATATAACATTTGTGTGTGTGCCTGTGTGCATGAATGGATAGATACACAGATGGATAGATTCATACATAAACAGATCTCTGTTATGCTACCAAAACACACTTACTGATGAATTAAGCATGGTTGTTGGAACCTGTGAAGCATTTGCATGATCTAATTGTTGTCCTTCATCTAATCATTAGGATGCTGGCTCATTCGGGATTACATATGCACTGGAATCTGTTTTAAGCATTTAAACATGTTATATATATCTGCACTGAAGGCAGCATAGTTATTTCTGGCCTTACTGTGGCAGATGGACGGACCTTAGCAACTTAAACCAGCCTCTCACAATATAGTCCAACTTAAAGGTTTCCCTGAAATCTTCTGTTGCTTTTTAATTTCCTAAAAAATATCAGAATGAGTAAATGGTTTCAAATTCAATGTGACAGCAGAATAAAACCTTTTGAAATCCCTAATCAGCGTTCATTCCTCATGCAATTAGTTCCACTGAAGACAGTAGAGATAGAGCTGAGGCAAAGTTAACTCACGTCATTTTCAAGTGACAAATAATCCTGATCCTTTTTACTGACTGACTTTAAACTGTCAAGTGTTCACAATTAGAAGTAAAATTATTGCTACATATATTAACAATCTTTCACTACGAAGGTGAATATGGGCTATTGTATTCTATTTTCTTTCACATCAGCTTTCTGTCAGAATTTGACAATTCCCTTTTCTAGTGAAAATAGGCCCATATTGAATGATAAATGACTGTTAGAAATGGTGGATACATGTCGTCCCAATAAAAAAAAATGTTACTATCATTAGAAATGTAAAAGTCATAAAATCCATCAAGTCAAAAAAGATCATTTTACAGGAAGGCTCACATACTTTTTTCACTAGCTGACATATCTCCATGCTCAGTGAAGCTTTCATTCCACGGGAGCTGCTCACTGGTGTGCTAGTACTGCTTTCCAGTTTACTCTATGATTACAATTCCCACAAGTCTCCAGGCACTCCTAAATAAGGTCTAACAATTCTCTGCATAAAGATCTTACATCAGACTTCAGCAATTTTCACTTAAAAAAAAAAAAAATAAGGAGGATATCTGGAAATTCTCTTGGAGTAGAATTTAAATTAAATCTCCTTATTAATGATGTATGGATTTCTTTCATTGTTTAGGAGGCCTGTGAGCAGTTGAAAGAAAGAAGGCTTTTAGTAACGGGCACTAAGAGCACCATTGTACTTGCATGGAGGCTCTTGGTCATTCAGTGTCACAGGGTCAAAAACAATCCATGCTCCCATACGAAAGCAGTTTGTAGAAGGCCACACAGGCATCACAACACTGATTCTTTAGAGCTTGGGTGAGTTTTTGCAAGTGATGTGTTAAGTTCAGCATTGAGAAGTAAAGAGGAAATTAATTTTTATTACTGTTTGCACTCATTCAAACTTCCCAAGTTCATGTTTAATTTTCTAAGCTGGAAATCTGATGGGAACAAGCTAAAGCATAAATTAGAATTATTATGAGACAGTCTTCCAATGCTTTTACTTCTGGTCATGTGGCACATCTCTTTGTCAAGCACTGGGCATAATGTTACTGCCTTGCAAATAATAGTGATGGAAATCATAAAGAATAAGAAAATATTTGAGTCTTTCTATCTTGTCTTCTTCTCCTTTTCCTAGCCTTTGCAATGTGCAACCTGATGGAATCTTCAAGTAGCAGATGGCAGCCAAAGAAGTCTCATGCACTTCAGAGAGAAGCTAATTGCATATCCCTGCATAACGAAAACAAACATCAAATTCTACATCTTGCTGCATACTACCAGGCACAGGTTTCAGATGTACACTGAGTATACATATACACGTCCATATGTACAAGTTCTAAAGCATGAAATTGTTGTGCTGTTACAAATCACATAATTTATAGGGATTTGTTGTGTCAGTGAAAACATTTTGATAACCTGAAAGCCCCAAATGTTCCCAAAATATAAATATATCATAAAAACTTTTCATTTCAAAAAAGTATGCTATCCCATTCTCACTACTGTCAGGGAAATATAATAAGGTGGGAGAAACAAAATGCTTTTCATGCACACAATGCACATCAACATTCCTATTGTCCAAATCCATGTAGAACACAGTGTTTTTTTTCCTGAAGTTTACCTTCCCATGAATGGGGGAATTTTACTTCTTTTCTGGAATTACAAGACTTTATTTTCAGTCTTAACTATTACCCTACTGCAATCTTTGCCACCCTTATTGAGAGGGCATTTTTGTTTCCTGGGGGTTCAGAGGTATACTCTAAAACCAGTTTTGTTTGGCTGTCACACTAGAACCATGCAGATGGCATTCAGGAGCATAGGGAGCAAAGCTGGTAACTGAGGACTTCTATTTTGACTGATGTTTTAAAGTAAAGAATGTTTAACTTATGTTTTGAGTGAAGTTAATGGTAAACCACAGAAGATCTGTTAGTGTTGTGTACAGTGATGTTCCTATATTAGAAGCCAAATTTCCTCATGAAGGGGGCTAACGATACTGCAGGGGCCAGCTTGCTTCACTGAACTGGGACATCCAGTCTCTTGAGAGCACTCACACATTAAGTTGTAAGATTACCCTCACTATAGCAACCCTCTCCACTACAATCCTTTTATTATTTCTTTTTTCTGTTTATTGTTGTGGTTTGGGTTTTGTTTTTAAAAGAAGATGCTTTATTAATTAGCTCTGCCACTGCCTATTATTTTCCCCAACAATACTCCTAAACTTCCTTCACTATTGCATTCAGTTTCAGTTCAGTTTTATTCAGTGCTTAACCTCTGCACTTCAGTTTGCATGCAGCGTTTTTTTGTTTACAGAACTGAGCAAAGACAAGAATGTGACTCGCTCCATCCTGCAATATCAAAAAATTCATGGCTCCTCTTGATCTCTTTGATACTCTGTGTCTCTGAAAACCAGACTTTGTCTCTATGGCCCTGTAGTCAAGTGATGGGGCAGTGGTGAATGAGAAGTAGATGCTCTCCAAATTAGTTCTCATCTATCTGATGACACTGCTGTACTATTGAAGCTGTTGAAGTAAAATTAATCAGCTGGCTGGTATCAGAGAAAAGAAAACTTAAAAATCAATGACCAGCTGTGTCTCCAAAGAAGAACACCTTAAGCAGTAGCATGACTGAAATATGGGGAGGGGGAAAATATCTTCAAAAAGACTGAAAGGCCAAAGTAAGCTGTGTAAGCCTGACCAGATGCAGGGATACTTCAAGGCTCATGAATCCAGTATCCAAATTCAGCTGCCTGCTGAGTGTAGAAGAGGAGCCTTCTCTGTGGTCTTACACAAAGACTTACTTGCAGTTTGTCAGTGACCAGATACACAAGGACAATGATCGGTACCTGTCTTGAATATACCTGTTCCTAATATTAGTTATATTTCAGCCTACAAAGATGCTCCATCCCTGGCAGTGTTCAAGGCCAGGTTGGACAGAGCCTTGGGCAATGTAGTCTATTGTGAGGCATCCTTGCCGATGGCAGGGGGTTGGAACTAGAGGATCTAAAGGTCCTTTCCAACACAAACCATTTTATGATTCTATGATTCAGAGGCAGGCAATACAGTTTATATATCCCTGTTTCTATTTTTGACATAGACTTAGACATACAAAAGACCTATAAGAACAAACTTATAACAAAACACATTAGATACAGTATGAGAAAAACATAAAGTGGTTATTACAAAAGGTGACTCCACTGTAAGTACCTAACACAGTATAGCTTATCCAAATAAAGATTTCTTTTTTTTCCAACCTTTTGACAGCTAACTGGCAATAAAACACTGTTCAAGAAGCTGTGTCAAAAGAACAAGCTAGACATGTTGGGAGCAGTGTTTGTTTTAGCTGAAATATATACTGAATGCCTATCCCAAGAACAGAAAGAAAAATTTAGATTATGGGATGTACCTAAGAAGAGGGTTTCTAGACCTCAATCAGTACAGGAATGGAGGGCCATTACCTTAGTGTTGAAGTTTACTTTTGTCCCTGAAGAGTTAAAAAAATGAGCTAGTCAACTACATATGAGCTGGGTTCAAGTTGCCGAACCTTGATTGAGTGTTGACAGAAGCTGGGAAAAAGAGAAAGAGATTTTCTTGGCTTGAATCTTAAGTTCTGTCAAAGCTATTCTGAGACTAAGTTGGAAATTTCCTTGCAACACCATATGTGATAACAAAAGTGACCTTACAGACAAAATATTTAACTTGCTGCTTCAAGAACCCAGATGACTGTTCATATAGCTCAGCATAAAATGCAAAAGAAAGAAGAGAGTGTATCACACTCTGCTAAACTGCATAATGCTAAGAATACTTGAAAATATTTAGTCATCCATCACTAATATGCAGTGTTACAGGCACCTTGGATAAAATTACTAATGTTATTCTTCATTACATTCTTTTATGTGATCTTTTGTTGTGATCTTCCGTCAAAGGACTAAAATGGCCCTTTTAGCAAGAGCAATGCAGCCTAACTTGGGTCCAGGATTATTAACTTAAGAGTGTCCCTTTCAACAATAATTCTCAAGTGGCTTTGTATGGGCAGGTAGTATTTTCTTCACTACAGCTTTATCTTGCTTTACATACCGATATGACTGATCAGGAGATCACTGTTTCTTTCCTGTAAGAACAGTGCAGCTGGCTCAGCAACTGGACTGCTCTCAGCTAGCATAGTCTAGTGTGCAAGGAGTATTTGTCACTTGGCAGAGTAGCTGCCATTGCACAGCTTTTCCCTTTTCCCATCCATACGGCAGCCCCATCAGTGCCTGATACAGGCCACAGATTTCAAATTATTGTAGAGCTGGCACTGGCAAATGCTTGTTGCTTCCATGTGGAGAACAGTTTGGGGATCTCAAACCATTTCCTAAACTAGAAGCCACACAGTGCAGAGAGATACCTAATTGGGCAGTCTAAGGCCAAAGCCTAGGATATTTATGACTGTAGAATGATTTACTTATTAACGGTAGGGATAGTCCATGGCAGATGACCCTACAAAGGCTGGAAAAATAGTGTGAGAAAGCCTGCGCTAGAGCCTGTTTGGCACTGGTTCTGTGGCTGAAAAGAGGTGCTGCTGTCAAAGGTGTCAATGTCAATTCAGAAAAAGAAATGTTAAAGCTTCAGTTAATAAAAGCTGCTGATGTTTGAGCCAGCCAACTCTGTCAAGCAATAAACCTGGAAGTCTTTTCCCCCAAGAGCTTACTTTTTTATCTCTAAAACAAAGGAAAGTGAAATGAAAACAAGAAATCCAGACTATATAGCTGAGCATTATGTGACTAAGCCAGCTGTTGCTCTGATACTATTATTTTTGTAGCCCAGTCTATTCTAAAAGAAGGAAAAGCCTAAGTCTGCCTATAGACCTGTTGCTTTTGATAGCTAGGCAGGATGCTATACACTAATATGATAATAGGTAAAATTATAATTAATAATTTTAGGTCTGTGAACCTAAACAGATATAATAGGGAATCTGAGCTGCCAACAACATATAGTGGCTGAAAAAACATTTACTATTTATTTACTTCTACTAGTCAAAAAAGAATACTGGGAGTAGTTCAACCAAATCTATTGTTTAGGTACTCATTCATTAGCTGCTTGCTTACTTCTAACACTTCCAAAAGTGCAGCATATTATTTATGAAAGATTCCAGCTTCAGCAAAGATGCCCTCCAGCCCTGTGAACTTACAGCTGTTCAGGCACTAGTGTTTTAATGAAAGCCAAGCAAATATCTAACAGGGCTAGTTTGAGGCAGTGGTGGTGGGGGGAGGTTTGTATTAAAATGCAATACAGCACCAAAGACAGTGATAGAGACTAAATAAGAGGAAAATCTTCCCTCCCTGCACTCATTAACCAAGCACACAGAAATAATTGTTGGCCCAGAGACACATATCTGTAATTCACATTGTACCTTGAGAGCCAATTTAAAAGCCCTGCACACCCTTACAGAGTGCTTCGAGTACTGAAATGCAGATCTGCACACCAAGTGTCAGAATTTGGACAGCCAGTATCCTCGCAATAAGCAATATTATCAACTAGAACAAGGCTCCTCAGACCACGTCAGCAGCCATGGAGCTTGCAGTTCATCATCAGGGGAAAGACTTGTAGCTGAAGCAGCTTTCCTATATCTAAAATAATTACTTTACTAACCATGTTTGATGAAGCCTGAGGTTAATCCAGCATGTTAAAATGAGAAGCTTGCTGAAACAAGTAAGGGCAACACAAGAAGTTCAATAAATTGTTGTTGATATTTTGATAGAAATTAGGTTTTTAAAGTTCATGGATATTTCAGATGAAATTATGTGTTGCTTTGGACTAAATGGTCATAAAATGGCCAAAGCCTAAACCTTTTTCCTGTGAGCTGCATTGAGGAACTGAAGGGTCAAACATGTGTGCCATGCAGACATGTCAAGTTGCTTCTCAGTCAGTGTGCCAGACTGCTTAAGGTGACAAAAGCAAGTGGGTAGGTGATAGGGAGGGAGGCAGAGATGTTCAGCTTCTGCCAGGAACCATGCTGTTCAGTCTTGTTCTTTCTTCACCTCCATCCCCAGTTGCATTTTCTGCCCCCACATGTCATGACTGCGTCAGTAACTCACGGATCAGCCTGCCACACTGCCTGGGATTGTGGAAGGGGAGAAAGCTGAAGTCTCATAAGAGAAATGAGATGGAGGTTCAGCTGCCAGGAACTCAGTTACATGAATCAAAGCCTGAAATGCCACAGGTCTTAATTCCAGTCTCTTACTCAAGGCGAGAAAGACAGACTGTTACTGCTGAGACTCAAATTCACACATTTACTAGACTGAGGTTAAATTTTGTTTTGCAAACATGGAAGATTACTGTTTGCATTTTAATCAGGGTTCTGGAAAATACTCTAAATTATATCCTTAGCACCAAAATGCGTTGCTGCAGAGAAGACCCACTCAATTAAGAGAACTGCATGAAAATCAGCACTTCTGCACTCAACAGGGTCTCTTGAAGTGGGATTCTACTTATGCTGGTAAAATGCCTGATGCTTGGGACAACATAGTAACAACTAATGGAAACAGAAGATTCATACTCTGCCCCAGACTCCTATGTGCTTAATTAAGGAATAAAAAGAGATGGGATTACCGTGAATTTAGGCCTTTAGCTCTGCAGCTATTTTCCTTCTTTGGGATAAAGACAGAAGAATCATCAACAAAATGCCTTTGCTAAATTGGGATTAATGACTGAAGTCGGTTCATAGTGGGTGCATTTGAAAAGTGTCAGTTGAGGACTGAAAAATGATTTTTCGCAGAAACAGAGAAACTAATTTCTAGATTGATAGGGAAATAATAAACTCAAGAACTACAATTCCACTTTCACTGCTCCTTTTTGTATCCCACCCTTTCCAAAGAGAAATTAAAAACTGGAACAAATCAGTTAGAACTATATATAGTGCATATATTATTTATATTATTATTATTTTATTTATATTATTGTACATAGTATTCATAAAAACCAGACTTTTAAACTGACCATACTGAACTAGGTGCATGTGGAAATATACAAATAGAAACACCAATGCTTTTTATCAAAAAGCAACACAGGAAATTAATAATGTAAGGTTTTACCATCCTATCTGACAAAAGAAGAAACAGATGCTACAATGAACTCTGCTGGTGACTTTATAGCATGAAAACTGTTTTCATCGACTAATAAGACACAACCACTTCAAGCAAAAGCAGCGTACAATGGCTTGATTTCTCCCATATATGCTTCCGTTTTCCTGTTACTGCTGTTACCTCACTGTCTGGATCATAAATGGGAGTTGTTTATAACTTAGAGCTGGGAAGCACCATCCCATGTAAGTTTTCTTGACACAGGGCTCTAAGGGAGCTCTTTGCCACATCCTTCACAGCCCTTTTATTGGTGTGGCACTACAATTTGAAAACAACAAAATAAAAAGTGAACATAGTTGAAATATTGTTGCATTTCAACAGGATCTACAAAGCGAGTCACCAAACCAGGAGTGTTTGGGGCTTTAGCTATCAGAAAGGATTCCAGGATGAAAAAGTCCATGCTCTGAGCCTAAAGCTATAGAGTAGGTTTGCATGCACTTGGGAACACATTGCCAGCCTGTTTCCTCAGAAGCACCAAAACTCTCGCCTGTAGTAATGCACTAGTGCCCTTGCCCTTACAAATTATTTATTGTACTTTCTACGGTTTACGGAGTGCATTGAACCCACCAGGTTTAAGCCTGTGCAGAAAAACAGACTGGTAAGCAATATTGCTAAGATTGAGCTCCAGTATTTGTGGTAGAAGATAAACAAAAGCTAAACAATTGAAGCCCTACTGATGTTTAGTTAAAAGTCACAGTTCAGGTTTTGATTTCTTCTTCATTTCCTAGCTAAAATATTCTGCAACTAGACCAGTGAGCGGAGCTGGCATGTCTACTCTCACAACCCATCTGACAAAAAGAACTGTCCTGGAAAAGTACTTTTTGTCTTGGGTTTCTCCCCTCTGTCTCCCATGCAAAGGCAGCACAGCTAATCTGCAGATGTAGAAAGCTCAACTTGAGCGCAGTAATGCCACACCTGACAGCAGGGATGTGGAACACATCCCCTAGAGAGCACCAAGGCGCAAAGAATTGCTTGCATTCCTCCTTTTGGTTTTTTGTGCCAAAGATGTGAACACTAACCAGCAATTTCAGTTGTGTGTTTTTTCTGGGCCTCCTTTCACCACCAGGTTTATTCAGAGACGACTGTTGAAATCTCTGCTGTCACTACACTTTCAAGGTGTTATGTCTTCTCTAGGCTCAGTCTTAATACCTGTGTAGACTGCAAGTTGTGCCAAAAGTATTTGGAGTTGCTGTTTATTTCACCATCTAACACGACCTTTTAAGGAGTAAGATGGGTTAAATAAATAATGTTAACGAGCTACTAGCAATTTTTTTCCTTCAAGCTGCATAACAGTGATCATTGACTCACACTGTAAATCAAGTGTACTAAAAAAAGAAAGAGGGGCGGGGAAGAAGCAAACCATTAAAAAAGGCAAGTTTGTGCTTCAGAAAGGCAATTTCTCGAAAGACTATTGACATTGGTAAGGAAAGAAAATGTGTTTTTAAGGGGTTAAATAAATATTTTCTAGATTCATATTAAGTATCCATTAACTTCCCTCTGTGTAGTCCACTCTAATACCTATCCTTTAGTATCCTCTTACCAAAGTAAGAAAGAGAGACTTTCCCTTTAATTTACTTTGAACTCTGATGGTTGAAGACATGAAAAAAACCCCTCTGCCTCTTTAGAGCTAACAGTCAAAGGTACCTTTGCGACTCCTTCACAGGGTGAACTAATCTGCGACAACTGTTGCTAATCTGATAAGTAGGCCCACATGTGTGCTAATGTGCTAATATGAGAGGATTCAGAGTCTTCAGTGGCCAGGAAAACCCACTGCTTCCTAAATGGGCCCTCATATGCAATAGCCCTGGCAACATACGTGCATTTTGACACCCGCATAACAGGGAGACAATGCGGTGGCCTTTGTTGAGCAACACAGAGGTGTGATTCTCATGGTGGGAATTCCTACCTCACAGGCAACATTCTTTCAGATGGGATGCAGGGGCTGGTGAACTGGATATGGCCCCAAGCTGGGCCTGCACCAACAGTATGGCTTGCCAGAAGGGTTATGTGCAATGAATGCCTCTCCACTTACTTCTTCAATAAGAGGCTGAAAACCTGGGTAATCCCTGCAGGTGAGAGTGGGAAGGAGGCAGAGAAAAAGGCAGAGAAAAGGAGGAAGAAGGGAGGACTCGGCTGAAACATGTTGAAACAGGTCTCTAGCCAGGGTAAAATCAGCTTGATGACTACAGTGCTTTATCTAACAGAACTGTAATTATGTTGACACCCGTTTGTAATACTGTGATGTGCTTTATCTTATGCATTGTCCTTGGAGGAGAATTCTTAAGTGCTGTACTGGAAAGACTAAATTACATCTTCTTGCCCTCTTGATTGTTTTATTGCACCCTCAGGAAAATTTGTCTGACAGAGGATAGGCAACTTACTTTTTAGTATAAACCACGCAATAAGGAAGAAGACTTAATGGACATTGAAACTTCAAGAGACAGGCTGCCAAGACACTTCAACATTGATTATGGTTGTGATGCCTCTTCCAGACACAAATGTGTCCTGAATACTATGCTGGACTCGGGTCAGTTCCCAATGTTCCTTTGTTTTCTGGTGTCTCATAGCTTAATGCAAAATGTATATAAAACTGTGAGCCAAATACACATCTGGAGACACAGTCCACTCAGCTAAGAGAGAAAAGTTTAATAACCACTTCTTGTGAGCGCAGAACAGACCAAAGCTTGCTAACCACTACCATGAGTGTGCCTTCGTCTGGTTGATGCTCAACACTTTTCCAGTATGGCTGGCAAAAAAGCAGCATGGTTATCATGAGTTTGACAAGAGCACACAGACAATGGCACAAACTGAAATGCAGCAAATCCCATTTAAACATAAAAAAAAGCTTTTTTACCATGAAGATGACCAAACACTGGAGCAGGTTGCTCAGATATGTTGTAGAGTCTCGACCCTTTTGAGACACTCAAAGCCCAGCTGGACAATGACCTGTGCAAGCTACTCACATTGACCCTGCCTGAGCAGGGGGTTGGATGAGGTGATCTGCAGAGGGCTCTTTCAACCACAGACTTATTGTCCTTCCAAGAACTCAGTGTATTCCTCACCCACAAGCCTTCTCCAGAGTAATTTCATTTGACTGGTAACCCAATAGCAATGACGAAGGGAAAGCAACACGGGTATTAGCTCTTTTATCTCAAACAGTAGTCCTGTTTTATCATGATAAAAAAATTAAACTCAAGGAACATCTAAGCTGTAAATATGGCCTCAGAGAAGCACTCATCCAGAGCCACTGTGGTTCAAAGCAGTTCGGTCCAAGACACAGACCAGACCTGGCCAAGCATTCTGATATACACATGACTCCTATTTTAAAAACTGCAGTCTTTTTACCTTTTTCCGTTTAAAACATACTCCCACATCAGCCATAGAGAAGTAACAGAGCTGAAAAAAGTGAGATTCATCAAATACTGGGGTACCTGTAAAACAGTATTATTCTAGCTACCTGATGTGTCTGATTTTTCTCAGCTCTCTGAAAGTATTGGTGAGCTAGAATAACCACTGTACATGTTTCTAAATATGAAAATGGAGAAATCCTATTTACTCCTTTCCACTTGGTTGCATTCAGCAATGCTATTTTACCTTTGACTTTTGGATGGATAACAATTGACCTCTACTGAATAGTGACGACATTTCCTCTCAGAGAAGGTCCCGAGGGAAGGAAGGTCCCTCATAAACAAACTTCCACTAAGTACAATAGAGTAGCCCATAAACGTGACCATTTTTTCAGGGCATGGGTGAGGCTGAGTTTCTTTTCCTGCTCATGCAGCCGAGCATTCACTGCAGGCCTGGTTCCCTGTAATTTAAATGGTTGCATAGCTTCTAGTTCATTTGTATTTTTCTCCACATAGTGCAGGTGTATCCCATTTTCCTGTTGCTGTGGAACACAACCACAGTTTCCAACAGTGTTACATAAATGACCATCTGTGGTAAAAAAAAAACAAACCATGCTGATGCACAAGACTGCAATGTGAGAATTTTAGCAAGGCAGCAGAATTTATACTATTAATAGTTTCAAAACTTCCTGATGATAAAGGCAAAATGCAGTGTTCCCTCTGTTTTAGCACACTGGAGCTCCATTACAGACAGCTACTGTTGCTGTGTGCAGGGAAGAATCTCCAGGGAAAAGTTAAATAAATCCTAGCTGCTTATGCCTAACTTTCCTTAAGTTTTTCAGGGTAGTAAAGACAGACCCAACTAAGGAAAAGTTATTATATGATGACATGAGTGGTATCTTGAGTGGAATTATAGAGGAATACTAAGATTTCATCAGCCTTTGCTGCCTCTCAGATTCAGCAGTGCTGGAAACACTGCAATCCATCACACAGTACTCTGCAACTAGCACGACAGTTCTCATAGTAGATGATAGCAGTAGTATATTACCAGTGCTCATGTGGATGAGGATAAGAGGATATAAAAATCTTCAGTGACTTGCACAGACATTTGGTGCTGTTCCAAGTACTAGAGGGTCACAAAGACAGGCTTTTTTATTGATCACCCCAATACTGATACTTGCTGCCTCATATCCTTCAAAATACTGCTATAGCAATCTTTCTTTTTTCCTGCTTCTGACTCATCCTCCTGTGGTCACTCCTCTTGCACAGTGAGTCTCAGTTCCTTTCTTAAGAGTAACCTTGCCTAGATACTCCCTACCTGCTGGCTTTATATCAGATTTCACTTTCCCCCACTTTCCTGATTTCTTAAGTTCTCCTAGTTCAGATCAATGTTCCCCTCAATCCACTTGCTATTCTGAAACCTAGAAGCCACAGTGACACAAATGAAACCTTTCCAGGATGTCTGATTAAGAGTGAAACAGTATGTATTTTCCTAGGTTTTTTTTTTTTCCTTATTTTAGCAAATGTTGAACTGTTATGTTTGAAATTTACAGAAAAAAAAAAAAGGTGCAGGTAGACACATATCATGTACCATTTCATTCCAAATGGGTAAAGTTTGTGAAGCCTTAAACACCAGGATCAGATATGTGGGCAACCTTAATAACTTGTGCTGATAGGCACACAGAGATGTAGACACAGTCTTCTGATAATCGCACCTTAAGTGCAGTCACAAAATGAGCATATTCATGCATCAACAAGCAGACGTGCGTACAAAACAGAACTATGACTACTGCATGTAGCTGCACGTACTGGGGCATCACCTTTCTCAATGTGCACTTTGCACATACACTTGGTTTTCTGCTCTTAAAAAACATTTGGAAGTGTCTGTGCTCATTCAAAAGTGTAACTTGTGTTTCTTTAGCTGTAGCACTTGAGAGCCTATCAAACAGTTTTCAATACTTTGACAGAAAATGATTCTATTTTTACTTTCCACAGATGATTTCTATGAACAGCAGAATGTGATTTTGTTCATTCATAAATAGCAGCAATGGGCAGACACGTACATTAAGAACAGATTAATAATAACAAACAGTACAAGGAAGAGAGCAATTTGCTTGAGAGATCTAGAGAAAATTACTAAAGACAACGAGTTTTTCTTTACCTGTGACATTTAAATTTCAATTTCATGTGAATTTCTTTCTCTTTTCTCTCATATTTTTTGCCTGTGGACAGGAAAATTTTGTTTTGTGGGCCAAGGAAAAGAATGTGAATGAAAGGTAAGTCAGTCACATAAACAAACATGCTGACACAGAAAAGACAAGCAGTGTGATCTTCTCAACGTTTTAAGCACATCTCCTTTTTGTGAAGATAAGCCAGATTTTTTCCCGATTTTACAGAAGTAGCTTTGTGAGTTTCCCTAATTTTCTCAGAGCCACTGTGAACCACTTGTCATAACCTCAAGAGACCCTGAGAAATCGAAGCACCTACAAAACTTCTGCTTTGGGATTAGTTTAAGTAAACTCAAACATCCTCAGTATGCAGTTCTGGAAAAAAACAATGAATATAAATGTCACATTCAGCCATTCTCTTTCAGTTCACAATACACATTTTTCTGCCAAAAGACTACACACAGTATATAATCCTTAGCTCCTTCAGGATTTTAATCTGCCATGAAGCATATGGTAGAAACGTAAGTGTCCTGTAGAACCATTAACTTGCCTAAAGTAATGTGGATGTTCTTTATTTCTTTCTGGAAAGACAAAGGGCATTTGAAAGCAGTTAACAGCCCAAACCTGTGGCAGCAAAAAATGAACCTGGAAATGTCCCTGTAGGGCTGAGTTTTATGGTAATTAGTCAATTCCCAGCGCAGTACTTTTATCACCAAGAGTATGTTATTGTTCTGTTTCTTAAGTATAAAGAATGTAAGAGCAGAATATATAAATACATTTATTTATCAGCACCAAAAGCATCAGGGGCATTGTGTTATACCAAAGCTACAGTGGACAGAAAAATTGCAGCAACCCCAATTCCGATCTCACTCCAGTGAGAGAACAGAACTGTCTTTTAATGTTAAGTCACTCATTATAAAAGGGATTGCTTTCAGAATATCAAAAGCCTTAGGTCAAACTTTACCATGTAAAAAGCCCATTCAGTGGCATTCATGAAGTACACAGCTTTTAGCAGTATTGGCTCAACCAGCTCCTGGTGCTGAGGAAAGGCAAGTCAAAACTGCCAGAAAGTAGTCCAGGAGAAAAGTAGCTGATGATTTGCTGCCTTCTAAGGGAGTTGTGGAGCAGCTCAGCTTGGAGGACATGGCATTGCTGCTCATCCGCATTCTCCAATCCCGGATGGGAAGCTGTAAAGCAGCGTTAAACAAAGGTCAGATAAGCTCTGGAGAAGCAAATGCCTGGTATGGCACCAGACTGTGTTTCCTCACCCAGATTTGGTGTGACTGGCTCCTAGAAACATGCTGATGTATGGGATTTGATACACACAGAAGAGAAGCTGCAGAAAATAGCATGAACTCTATAATTCTGTCCATTGCAGTACTGGTTAGCTCCCTCCATACCCCTTTGCTGCTGTGACCAACTCACATGCTGAAGAAGGCTAGGGAAAATGAGAGGTAAAATGAGAAACTACAAAAATAGTGCTCTGGAGTAAACCCAGCTGTAATCAGAGAGACTTCATTGAAAACAAGTGATTCTTGGGTAACAGCTAACAGAGGCCTCCCTTCTGAACCTTTGGCCTGTTAACGTGTCCAGAACCACTTCCCAGCACTGAGGATGAGCAGTATTACCGTGGTCTGGACTTACACAACCAGCCCTCCTCTTTGTACCTAAACCCAGTTGCCACATCTGTGCTACTTCTTGGTCCTTAAGTCTGTAATAATCACCCAGGAAATTTTTGGTCCTTAACTGGGAGAAGTTGGTCAGCCTAGGCTGGACCATACAAAAAGAAGGAAACAGTCTGTGAGTCAGTGCACAAACCTGTTAGTTTGCCATGATAAACAGACCCTTTGGAGAACAACAATGAGAGATGTTTCAGCCCATCCCAAGCATTATGCCCAGGGACTATTCCAGAAAGGGCCTGATTCAAAGTACATAAAAATTTTTGGCAGCTTTCCCAGTGGTTTTAATGGGCTTTGCAACCTAGTCTTCGACATTTGACAGCAATCAGCATTATCGCTAGAACATACCACTTAAATGCACAGAAATCTAAATAAAAAAATGTTCACATAATTTGGAAATCCTTATCTGGATCTGTTTCTGATTTAAGAAAAAAAATTAGATTTATTCTTATTTTGCTCAAGCGAATCCATACATCTCTGTTTTAAATAACAGAAAGCAGGAAAAGATTTTTGAGGTGGCATTTCCAGTGATGAGTTCCAAATTTTTTTTTGGGGGGTGGAACATGAAAGTATGAAGTGGGATTTTGTTAAAGCTAAAATGACAGTTAACCTAGTTTGACTGTTAATTTTGCTGATTGCTTTTCAGTTGGAGACTTCCCAACATACGTACTTTCAGCTTCTGTGCAATATTTAAAGGTTTGTTATAAAATGCTTTTATTTGGAGCTTATTACACAACATAAACCCCAGCTGTGTAGCCTGACTTGTGAGCATTTCATTTTCTTATGCTAAACAATGAAAAGCCATTTCCCTTAGAACTGTGACATGCAATATTTCTGTAATGTTAATACAATTTTCTTCCAGCCACATACTTCATGTGTCTTCGTGCTTTTCTGAGATAGAATTTGCTGAGAAACAAAATCCTTCAAAAACTAATGAATCGTCTGGTTCTGGTTATACAAATGACCTGATTCTGTGACCTTCAAACCTTCCTCCTCCTCAAAGAAAGCAATAAGAATGTACAGCAGAGAGAGATATTTTTAGAAGTATTGAGGCTCTGAGTCCCACTGACTGTTAAAACAATCTCATCCTCAACACTTCACGTAATACGTGCTATGCAGCATACAGCAGTGGGCCCTTGGCTCCAACATGCATTTTTGTTTCCTTTTATTAATGGATGTGAGTCCTTCATAATTTTACTCTTACTTTTTATTCTTTACTTATAATTCAAGCAAACTTTAAAGGGTATTTTGAAAATTCCTGATGATAAGATTAAAATTTGCAAATCAGTGTTGACCAAAGACTTATTGAGAGTTGCATGCATTGCTTGTGAACTTACATTCAGTAGCAGTGTATTACATGGTACTTCATGACTGATTTTCCTGTTTAACTAAGGCTAATGGTCATTTGCATACAACCTTCATCTGCTGCACAAATACTCACTTAACTGGTGCACTAGTAGAGTGGAGCGGGTAACTTTCTGTTAGATGCCTCACAGCAAAGCACCATAAGACAATGCTGTTCTCCAGAAAGGAGTGAAGAACAAGTTCTGTGAATGATAACAATGGTTCATCCAGGCCTATATTTTGTCCCAGTAAGGTGAAGAGGTGAAGTTTTCAGCCCAGCTCCACAGGGGGGATTCAGACAGTACCAAGGCAACCTACAGCCATTACCAACCATGGCCTTGGCATGGCGGCCAGGCATAACTGCTAGTGAGCCAAAGTGCTTGCTTTCCAAGAGTAATAATAAAAAAAATATATTTCCTTCACCCACAAAAAATGCTGCTTCCATCCAAACACTAAATATTCTGCATGAGAAGAGAGATTCTCAGGTACCCTGGGTGCTTTGGTTCCAGACAGCCCTGGACAGCAACTGCTGAAGGAGACATGGAACTCAGTTCAATAGCTTTTCAGGGAATGTCAAGGTTTTGTGAATTTGTATTTTATGTGGGATAACCATCACCATCAGTGCGCTGCTACATTGAGAAGTACAGGGTGCTAATTATTTCTATTGGAATTAGACACCAAAGTATTGTGAAAAACAATCAGTTGACATGTCTGTTTGCATTCTGGGGGGATCAAATACTCCTTAAGAATCTGGTTTCTATAAATCCCAATCAAAATCAAGGCCTTATTAACAGTTCCTGACCCAAGAAGCTTTAAAAGAGTAGGAATTTCTACACTAGACCAATCTAAACTTTTTTAGACTAGTCAAAACTAAAATTAAATGGAAATTTCTGGTCACCATTTCATCAACAAGGAACTGAAATACAGGTAGTGTAAGTCACTTACTCAAGGATCACATGGCATTGACTGACGAGAGTAAGAGTCAAACTTAGACGTGTATCTCAAATTAATCCCTTAGCTATAAGACCATGTTTCAAGTGCTATGAACTAACTGATCTTTCAGAGCAGTTCTAACATATCCTCTCAATAACTGTTCAATTAGCAGTAATAGGTTTTTATAATTCATTAGTGGTTATGGCATAAAGCAGTCCCCTTAAATCCCATTACAACTGTGTAACTACTGCTCCCACATGTACTTGGGTCCTGAACCAAGGGGGTTCTGTACATGAGAGACATAGGATGCATAAAAGCAGGATGAGACTAATAGGTTTACAACTGTATATCGTGTAACACATTCCTTTTCCTCCTCTTCTTTTTTTCTTACATATTCCCTGAGTGAATTCATGCAGAGCTAAGTTACCCCTTTGGGAAAATGTGTAGCATGCATCTTCTCCCCAGGTGTCCAAAACACTCTCCAGTCAATCTGCAGAATCTTCTTTGGCAGTACTAGGCCTGCGCCAGAAGTTGTAATATACTGGAGTGTTGGTGGCTACTTTATTGTTTATATAATCAGTCACTCTTGGTCTATTTTAAAGAGGTGATGTATAAGTTTTGTAAATTGTAGATAAACTTAATTTCTTTTCTGATGATTGATGCTGATCAGTTATCTGGTAATTGCATTTTCTAGTATATTCCCTCCAGAACTTGAGAAGCACTCAAAATGAACAAAGATGTTGCTTGCTTGCTTGTTCTTTCTTTTCTTCCTTTTTTTTTTTCTGAGGAGGGGAGCTGTTGTAATAAAGCTAACAAAACTCTAGCTGAACTACAGCTTTATAATACAGCTTGTGACAAGTTCTGGGATCTAAGCCAAAGTCAAACTAAATGTACAGTTTACGAGGGTGAAAGGTTTTACTGGCCAGTCTGGTTCTCTTTCAAAATGCCTTCATTTCACATGGAAACCTTAATAGAAACAAACAGTGGTAGTACCATTAACGTCTATTTTTGCCTCACCACCTCCATGTTCTGCAATAAGCCAAAGAAAGAAATCTCAAGTGGAAAATCAGGGGAGGAGGGAAAGAGCAGAAAAAAGAAGAATGAAATGAAACTCTTAGATCCCTCTCTCCAAATTCCATCTGGCCCACTGAGACTTGCACAGAATTTTTGGCAAAATGTGTTGTTATTCTGGGAGGAGAAGCGGAAGTTAAAGGAAGGAAAGGGAGGGCTCAGGCTAACTCAGAAACATCTATAATTACAAAAAGCTGCTTTTTTATTCCTCCCAAGCTTTGCTTTTCTTTTCAGAACTAAGCCAGAAGACTGGGAAGTGCATTGATTCATTTGTACATACATGATCATTTTGTGATGAGCCCTGATTTCCCATCCATGGCTCTGTTTAAGACAAAACTGTTTCTGAAGTCTATGGGAGTTGTGCCTAAATAAGCTGCAACTTGAAGCAGAAGAATCCTAAGGCCCCCTTGCTTGCTGTGATATTATGCACATAGCATGTCTATGAAAAAGCATGCTTGCACTATTTTTCCCACATCCTTCTCTCTTTCAGCTCCTATCCTTTTGTTTATTTCCTTCTCTGATTGCATCTTGTAATAAATTAAAGACTGATAGCTCTTTAACCCAGTGGCTTTCCATTTTTTATGTGTTTACAGTATACTTCAACCAAAAGTACCTCCTTGCGCCAAGGTTTTATATCAGTGCCTGAATGTGATATATTTTTAATTTTAATTTCACATCTATATTAAGTAATTGTAAGTAATCTCATGATTACTGGCAATTAGAATTTTTCTATATTTAAACTCATTGCACTCCCACTGACTTCCCTGTATGCAAAGCTGGTGCTGAGACTGCAACATATCTCACTCTTTAGCCAACATTTCTTTTGCTCAGCATAGTAATTTTCTCCAAAAGAGCAGTTAAGATGGAGACCTATGCATTCTTCTTCTTTCGAGGAACCATGGCTAAATCATTTATAAGCACTACGCACGAACAAGTAATCAAGACAGGGGCATTTCCATTTGTCCGTGTGCTGTAACTGAGGAGCATAGGAACTCTTTGATTAGCATTTGCTTTGTTTTTGCATGAATAAACTAATTGATTCAGGTGGTCTATCTGGAGTCCAGCATCTGCAGAAACCTGAGTGTAGAGGTACAAAAGATGTCAACACATGTTGGATCCTGATCTCTTAACTCTGGGAATTAATATAATGCAGTACTCATGTAGGTATGATGGTACACAAAAAATACAATGACAATCATAGGTTCAGTTGTGCTCCTTCATTCTTGCTCTAATTAATTTAATTCCCTCTTTGGATGAAGTTAACAGCGTATCTTAGAGCAGCTTTTCCTGGAAATTGAGGAGAATTAGTCAAAACTATGCTTTCAGCAAAGTACCAGAATACACTTTGTGTCAGGAATCAACTTTAAATCAAAACAATCTTGCCTTCCTTAGTGTTCAACTGTTAAGTACGTGACACTTTGCAGAATGGTTATGTAATCATAAAAAAAATTGATTAAATCATTCAGCAGCCTGTTAGAGAACTTCATGTAGGCTGTAAAAATATTGGTGGGTTCTTCTTGTTGAAGACATTTCATAACATGTCTCTAGGCACAGACATGCATTAAGGCATGATCACACTTACTATCCCGATATGCACACTGGTCTTGTGTAATTTCATAATGCACACAGGATGTCTCATGACTGACTCACATCATGTCCACACTGTAACCAGGATGTGAAATTCCTAAAGACATTTCTTTGGAGGTTTTAATAGACCCAGCCCAAATAGTTACCAAATGTAGCTAGTCTGAAACTGGGCAGTATCT
>WYDI02004620.1:0-12918 GCA_009867235.2 Psittacus erithacus
GAGCTGCTCCAGCCCTCGCAGCATCTCTGTGGCCTCCTCTGGGCTCGCTGCAACAGCTCCACGTCCCTCTTGTGCTGCTGCCCCAGAGCTGGATCAGGACTGCAGGGGGGGTCTCCCCAGAGAGCAGCAGAGGGGCAGGATCCCCTCCCTGAGCTGCTGCTCACGCTCTGGGGGTGCAGCCCAGCACACAGGAGAGGGTGGTTTCTGGGCTCAAATACTCAATGCAGGGTCATGGGGAGCTTCTCATCAACCAACATCCCAAGTCCTGGAAAAGCAATGACTGGGGCGTTAGTAAACATCCATGTCAAGCATACAAACTTGTCATTACTGCTGGTGATCACAGCTTTCTGGTGTAGAGGAATGGTTTTGTGTCTCTGTTACCTTTGGACTGAATTACTGCATGTACTTCATTTACACCTGATGCTTTTCCTGAAGTGGAAGGCAGCTCAGGATTAAGGTCACAGCTTGGTACCGAAGGCTGCATCTTTCCATGGCAGATGTGATGGGAACTGAAACACTTCTTTGTTGAATACTGAGTAGAGTTTTGTCATATTGGGTTTTGTTCATAAAGCCTTTAATGGGTTGTAATTACTTCTCTTGGTCTCTGTCTCTTCCTGTGCCATGCGGTTTGCAGTCATGGTCAAAGCTGGATTCCTGTTCACTGATAAATGATGTAGCGTTCTTTTGGAGACAAGGAAAACATCCACTGGTATTTGGCTTTCTGGCTTTCCTGAAGGTACAGTTGTTGCCTCTGACTTGAGGCTATGCATTAATTTTTCAGCTGTTGTTTCTTTGATTTATTGTTGACTGAGCCTACCCAGAATTTCTAGAATGTATTATTTATTTAAAAGCACAAATCAGCAGATAAAAGTGCGTGGTTTTGAAATGCTTGGGTAAAAGCTTTAGATTTGTTGCTTTTGATTGGCGTCAGAACTTGCAATCTAAGCCTGATGTTGAGCACATCCTGCCTGAACTTACGCTGCCCTTGAACTTCCATGTCTTCAAAAATGAGGGGAAAGTACATTGGCTCCTGCAGCCATTGCTCCCTTTCATTCAACAGCGCAAACAAAAAATAGCTTTAAAATGAAAATGCCCTGTTATTTAAAGCATGCACCCAGGAATGATGCCCGTCCTCCCTGCTTGCCACGTGCAAGACATGGCACTCTTAGCTTTAATTCTCAATACAAGCCCCAGAATTCGATCTGTAAAAGGTTATTTCTTCACCAAAACATGGCCTTACAAGAGAAAACGAGGTCTAATTCAGAAAAACTAGTTCCTGTGCTGCAGTCTGGGATATTCAGACTTCTTCAAGCCTGGCCACCCATCTCTACTCCTCTAGAGCTTCAAGAGGAGATTGGAGCACACTGAGCTATTACCCTGGGGTAAGGTCTTTTAACCTTTAAGATAACTTTGCCAGTGCTGCAATGACTGTTCTTTAAGGTTGCACTATGCAATAACTTATTTGCAGGAAGTTTTGCATGCCTCCGTGTTAAAATAATGGTTTTGTTACTACAAAAGACCTCATACGATTGCTAAATTCACAGGGAAAAAAATAACAAACTAACTGGTTTGTTTTCCCAGAGTATGTAAAAATAAAGCTACAATATTACCAAAGGGCTATTTGGGAGGAATTTAAAATGACTTCTGCCAAGAAAAATCCTTTTGGAAGCTGATGGCAAGGTCAATATTTGAAGTTTGTATCCTTTAGCTTTCCTAACAAAGTCTTTTCAGTACAAAGTTACCCTATCATTAGCCATCCACTCGGACTGCCCTGCTGCATTTTGTCTCTCATAACTCTGAAGAATGGTCATAAGTCTTCATGAAGGAAGGCAAAATTTTAATGTGCCAGAAATGATATAAGTGAGCTGAAGGTGGAACATTTATTCCATTAGAGGGTCCTGGACTTTAAAAATAAATGGCCTTTTAAATGACGCACAAGAATTTCCCTCCAGACTGGTCTTGTGAAATGTAGTGGCTTTGTCTCTGTCGTGGTTTGGGTTGGAGGCCCTTTGTTAAATAATAGGTTTATTTTAGTTCTCATCCAATTATTCCTTCAGATGCAGGCTAATATCTGTCTAGGGTTCCTTCTAGGGCCACAATAATATTACAGTAAGTGCTCTGTCTTCAGCACAGGCAAAAGGAAAGGATTTTAGGAAAAGACATGCAGCAGCACCTAACTTTTGCTGTCAGCTGATCTGCAACTATTTTTCCCTCCAGAGTGGGCCAGCAAAAGGACTTGTATTTTATCAGTCAGAGAACCCCCTTTTAATTCTGTTGACAGATACAGTCCTTGAAGGCAAGGACCAGCACCGTTCTTCCCATCTGGTATGGACTTTTTCTATCTGGGTCTTTTAAAAGGATGCTAAATACCCCACGGTTTACTGCAAATCAGTAAATAACTATCCACTGCCATAGCACAAAACTGCATAAATACTGCTGTTGTACTGAAAGGTTTAAGTGCTTTTTAGAAGATACCGCTGTTTATGATAACATGGTAAGCCTAAGCAGGAGCCTCAAGATTCTGATGAGCAGCTCTTTATTTCTTGCCGCCTGGGGATGACTGATTCACTCTGGCCGGGATGGTTAGGGCTAGAGTGATTGCCTTGTATTGTACGATATGGCAATTTGAGTCTGGAAACTTCTTAGGTCGCTGGAGGAAGTGAAAAATAAATTGGAGGAGAATGCTTGGTCTCCCTAATTATACACCCATGTGCTTTACTTAGTTCAGAGGTGGGTGAACACTCCACTGCAGCTAGAGCAAAATGTTTCTATATTAAACTATTGGTTATGAATTCAGAAAGTGAATTTACATCAGCCACTGAGGTTATGTCTGGAGAAACAGCTTAGGTTTAAAACTAAAATTTGCCTGACTTTTCCAAGTCTCTGTTCTCTATTCTTCTGGGATTTATACAGCGCTCTTTTGTTGGTGGTGGTTTTAAGTTATCCGTGTGTTTTGACACTAATAAGCTAAGAGCAGTTTTTAAGGCTTTGATTTAGCCAGTGCTCTCAGTTGATTGAGGGAAATCTATGGAGGCACTGAGAAGCAGAGCAGCTCATCCCTGCGTATCAACCTCAGGATTATTTCATCTGTAACTGCTGTTGTCGTTAAAGCAGTGAATTGCTTTCTGCAGCCTAAGCCACAAACTTTTCTGCCTCACTGCATCAGAAATTGGAGTATTTGACACAGAAAGCTGGAATTTCAGTTCTAGAGGAGGTCGCTCAGTCTCAATGGCAGTGAAAACAAGTCAAATAAATTGAGGTTGTTTTCTTCTGGGATCTGAAGGTGATCAACTCTGATGACCACATTTGTGTTTTGTGGTATTCTGCAGATGTCTTTTGAGTTTAGAAGACCTGGCTTTTTATTAATGTTTCTAAAATCATAGCTGGTGCTATTCAAAATTGGTTTCAGGATAGTATTATCAATAAAGATACTCTAATAGGAGACCATAAATTACTCTTCATTTTACAAAATAAGTCTGTGTAAATATGTGGCTTACAATGCCATGTCTGGGGACTTCGTCTGTTGCAGATGTCTCTTGGCACTGACCTATTGACATGGGTCAATGCCTCTCATGTAATATATCCAAATAGAGGTGTAACGACCAAATAAAATGTTCTCACATCCTTTTTAGGGATGAGGTGAGAGAAATGGCTTCAGAAGAAAGGCTGAGAACAGAAATCTTGTTCAGATTCCCAGGTTATAGAAAATACTCTGCAAAGTTCTCTCACGGATGCACTTTTTGCAGGACACGATGAGAACTCAGTTGTCTTCCGAGAGGCTGTAGCTCAAATCCTTCAGTCAGCAGCAAGCATTGTTATAATCAATGTTAAGCAGCTGAAAGCTGTTGCTATCTGATCAATACCGATTCTGGAAGCTAACTCCTCTTCCAATTGCTCATGGCATTGTGGATTTCATCTTCATTTAAGAGCAGGCTCTTGCTAGAAACCATTCGCCGCGCCTGCAATGATGATATTATAATAAGTTTAATGAGTGCAATTTCCTAAAATCCTCAAAAATGTTCTACCAGATTTTTTCTCTGCAAACTTCTTCCAAAAGCAGCTCTGCCTTCATTGCCTTTGCATGGCCTCTCCTGAGAGAAAAAGTAACTGCAGTGAGACAGGAGGCAATAAAGCCATTCGTTAGCCAAGTGATGAACTTCTTAAAGCTGAAAGTACTCTGGGAAGAAGACAGGCAAATCCCTTCTTAAACCATTGTATAAACAAAACTATCACAGCCTTTGAATCTCATGTAAGCATAAGGCTTTATGATCATCAGTTGAGGCTTTCTACTGCTGCTCTGTATGCAAACACAAGTTATCATTTTCCTGAATTTAAAGTCCCACCTAGAAAGGAAGATCATGCTTAGTAAAACGACTGCTTAAATGCAAAATAAACCCCTGACTTTCTGAAGGAGGCCACAAGTAATGACTTTTTACACTGCTTAGGTTTAAAATTCCTCAGTAACAGTGGTTAAAATGTTTTAAGTGCTAAATTACAAGTTAGCTTCCCAAACTAATTCAAGTGGATGGTACAGTAGATTGCAAACCAAAGTTTGCATCTTTTCCTTGAGAGACTGGTCCAAAGCCAGTTGGAGCAAACTGGAATCTTCCCAGTGAGTTCGCTTTGGACTTTGGAAGATCAATAATATGTAAGTGTTTATGTCTTTCCAAACTCCTTCTGCTCCCATGGAAAGAAAGTGGAAACCAAGGAGTGAATGCAAGCTTCTGGGTGCTGGGTCTGTGGAGCAGTAGTGACATGCGCTAAATATCCCATTTCAGTGCTGTGGCAAGTAGTGTGCATAATCTGCAGACAAGCACTGGCAGCCACCTCTGTTACTGGATGCATGATTCACCATTTCAGATCTTAGAGGGGCACTGGATCATCCTCCACTAGCACAAAGCCCTTCCTTGGATCTGCCCCAAGCCTCCTGCAGGCCCTTACCCCCCCCGATTAACAAATCTGCAATGTGCCTAGGGTTTAGCTTCTCTTACCTGTAGCTCTGGGTGTCCATGGACTGAGTTTGAGCTCTGTGCTTGGCATGATCCCACTGTTAAGTCTGATCTCAGTATTTCCCTATGCCTAAAATACAGTTTTATAGCTTACCATGCTGTGTGAGATACTTAACTCCACCTCATTCAGCCACCTGCAACGTGCAGCACGAAAGGCTACCTGCAACTAAAAGACATTTATGATGCTCATGTATCTTAGGTAGTGGTATCATATGGCAATCAGCCAGTTTTGCATTTCTGTTTACGTCAAAGCAAATGGATTTTGAATGGATGAAATCCTAAAGCACGAAGGGAAGCAGGACAGGAGCTCCGGAGAAGCCAGTTTGTTCACCTGCTGCTGCTGGAAGCAGGGAGGAAAGGCAGAAGTGAGGTCTGCTGCTCTCAGGGGGCATCATCCACAGCCCAGGCTCTGGAACTCTGTTCAACCCTTTGTATTTACCCAGCGTTTCACATCTGCAAGGAGCAGGGCTGTGTGTGCAGGTGGCAGGGGTTGAACTTGGTGAAGAATTTGCATCGTCTCCTGCCAAAACTGCTGTGCCCCCTAATCGCTACAGCCCTGTAGTGTTTAAAAGTGAATTACAGTGTCAAATAGTTTTGTGGGGCTGGAGGCCACCGGATCCTGAGAACTTCAGAAAAAGGAAGAAAAAAGACAAAAAAGAGCTAATGTTCTGGACATTGTGGTGTATAATGGCAAAACCGCGAGTGTGAAACTGCTCCCGTCTGCTCTGGCTCCAAGTGATGGTGCACAGATCGGTAACAATGAGAGTGTTTCCCAGCACTGGGGATTTAGATGCAGTTCAGTGGCAGCCTTGGCAATGGATGCTCTGACGTAGCGGAAAGCATCTGCTGTGAAATGATTAGCTAAGAATGGGAACACACGACCTGATCATGCTGCTTCTATTAGAAGTGCTTGCACAGTCAAAGCTGAACACCCCCGATGCCCAGCTGAGATCATTGTGCCTGCCTCGCATGACAAACTTCTCCCTATTTCTTAATGCCAAATCGCTGATCTGGCTCCTTCTCCCCACTTGGTTCTTAGGTTTAAGGCGAGGGCTGGGTGCAATCCTTTCGAGGTCCCCAGTGTGCGTGCTCACTCTGGGTGAGATTTTGCTATATTACCATCTGATTTGTATGTATGATCTCGAAGTAGTAGTGTGAGTCCTAGATCATTCTGAGGTCTTTTAACACAGTTAACATTTTATTGTATGAAGCCCAAGCATAGCAACCTCAGCAGCAAAATGCATGAGAACTTCCCTTCTCCAGCCCCCAAAATGTACTCACCCCCTAATAAGCTCAGACATAGAGACTAGCACTCATGGGCAGACCTGGATAAAAACTGCCTGTGAGTGGAAACCAACATACACAAGGAAAAATATGTATCTTATAATTGTGGTGTTTCAAACAACTATTTTCTATCTTAGCTGCTGGAGAGGTAGAGGTGCTAACAGTAGCTGTAGCCTAGTTTTGTCTAATATAAGGGGTTAAGGCATGGGACAGACACAAGACTAATGTGGAAAAGTGGGTCTGTAACTTGCCTGGGACTGGAAAGCTGGCCATAGCCAAGATGCTGTCTGGTCAAATAACTCTTACGAATTTCCTGTCCTTGGATTAAACAGCAAATCTAGATAAAAAGCTCCTCCTTGCTTAGGAAGCCTGCTTGTTTGCCCACAGGGGTTAGGCTCAATGTCAGGATCTCATCCCCGCTGCTTATGCTGCTCGAAGGAGCCATGTGGCCAATACCCTTCTGCTGCAGGGCAGGATACAGACCTCGCTGTGCAGAGACCGGTCCTCGGCAGCGCTTCCTTGCTTAAATATCATCTACCTGTCAGTCATAGTCATTGGAGCTGGCTTTCCAGGAAGATAAAAGCGCTGTATGGACCAAAGCAAAACCCGCAGTCATTGACACTGGGCACACGGACAGAGGAATGCAGTCTGGGCAGAATACAAAAGGCAACTATAAAACATCCTGCTGCTGTGAAGCATTCCCATCCAGCCCGATGGAAATCAGCCTAGAGCCTGTCTGTGAAGGAGGTGGAAAATTTCACAAAGGGATTAAAGCTTAAATCTATGTGAAGACTCAGGGCTCACCCTCCTGAGCACAGCGGTACGCAATAGCTTTGCCCTCATCTTGTCCCGCTGATGGGGATCTCGGGGTGTCTCGCAGCATCTTCACCACCCCTCTGCAACAGGCAAGCCTAGGGAAAGCACACTCCCCCCAGGAAATGCTGTCCCCATTGTCATGCAGGAGTGTTCGACCATAAGCTGCAAAGAAACACTTGTGCATCTGCTGGCAAGCTCGCACACTTTAATTTTAGGGGGTCTAAGCCACTCTCGTTATATGTGGGAGCATTTTTCCCAATGGTTGGATTCTTGGGGCTGGCAAAACAGCCTCAGTGGATGATATTTGGCGCTTTATGTATTTTCCATGCAAGGTGAGCCAGCAAGCCTGAGGCGGCTGGGACTGGCCAAGTCCTCCTCCCTGTTGTGCAGACTCATGACGTGCCAAGGAAGCCACACGAGTGGCTGCACAAAGGTGGGAAGGTAGCGGGGGCAGAGAAACCTTTGCCTGCTCTTCCAATGACATCCAGGAAGAGAAACTACAGAGGAGACCTCTCCCTGCATCCGCAGCCTGGCTTGCAGGAGACCTTCCTACTCCAGCCCAGCGCGTGATGGTCCTTTATTTGGACACCGTTTCTCTCCCACCCCTTCACCGCTGGTGATGAAAACCCCCAATTTGTCCCATACCTGGACGTGTGGAAAAGGACAACTGTCTGCTGTGGAAAGAGCACCAGATTGGGCTGTGGTTACTGACCCTGTCTGTGGCTGAGGGCTCTGACGATGGAGGAGCCCATGTCCAGCCCCCAGTGATGCCTTCCAGAGGTGGCTGGCAGATGTTTGCTGGTGTCTTTGGCTGCTCCGAGTGTCCCCTGCTCAAGGCCTTGCACAGAATTCCCTCCTCTGCCAAGATGTTGGGAAAAAAAAAAGGAAAAATTTAAAAAAAATAATAAAAAAATTACACTTAAACAAAAAAAAAACCCAAAACACCAAACCCAGTTTGGAAAATATGTTGCTTAAAATCAACCCCCATTTAAAAAAATTAGTTCAAGATGTTGTCACTTCCCGAGCCAGGAGACGTTGGGAGCACAATGCAGGAAGCCTGTCCAGCCCCCGCGTTCCCGTCGGACAGGGACAAGCTATTGTAGCATGGGTGAGATAAAAAGGGTTCTGAGCACCCAGACAAAATGTTCCTTCGGCTCTGCACAGCACACGTGTAACGCCAGCTGTGCCCCGCAGTGACCACGAGGATGGAAGAGAGGTTTATGAGCCTTTTTTCAGTTATACTTCTATGAACTCACTTGTTTCAGGCACGTTTCAGTGGCATATGCCCATGCAGAGCCTATTTCTGCCTGTCGGCAGTGGAATGTGGCTGAAGAGGGCTACCACCAACTCCTTCATCCCCCTCGCCATCCCCAGCTCAGGGCTGGGCAAGCTCCGGGCTAGTCCCTGGTGGTACCAGCAGCAGGTGAAACCTGCAATGGAGCAATACAATCCTGCAGTGCAGTATGGAATTCAATAGGAATACACCTGCCTGCACCTTGCTTCAAAGGCAAAAGAGCTGTCAGTGTTTGAGGTTCCATATCTGAGGCTATCTGAAAGTCAAAGCAAAGAGGAGGTCAAGCCATAGGACTGTCAGATGGAGATGCTGCAGGATGCTGATGCCAAGTAATGCACAAAGACAAAGAGCCAACCATGAGAGACATAGGAATAAATAAACCTTTTAAGTGAGCAGAAACACCTCACTCCATGAGTGTGACACACACCGAGAACCCTGAGGCATGAGGATGACTATTTGTTAGACGTTACTTTGCCACCGCAGCAATCAGTGCAATCACATTGGCAATACATTTAAAAGGGGAAAGGAGAGGAGAGGAGCAATAGCTTTTTTTCTTTACAACTTCAGGACCAGGTTTAAATATCTTTAATGTCAATGGGCGTCTTTCTAGTGCATTCATTAGGTTTCAGCACATATCCTGATTGCAGTAGAGCAATAGGCAGGTAAATACGCCTTCACCTTTACTTAGCAATAAGTTTCAGTGTGAGAGAGAAATAACTAATTTTTGGGAGTCAATAAATTGCCTACTAACCCTGTGGTTTCTTTCTTTTGCCCTAAGGTTTTTACTGCAGTGAGCCAGTGCTCAGTGTGTGGGATATGGACTCCAAGGTGAATTTTTTGGTAAAGCAGTTTTAAGGCAACTCAAATCTGTTCTTTCTCCATTTTTGCAGCTCTTTTCAGTGTCTTGTAAATTAAAATGTATGGTATTCTAGTGGGAAATAAAGGCTTACAAGGCACAAGTGTGTCTTATACGTGCAGGTTCCATTCTCAACACATATTTTGGTAGAGAGAACCATCAGCAGTGCTTAGGTTAACTGTTTTGCTCAATAATCTGAAGGTCTTTTCCAACCTAAATGATTCTATGATGCACTTCAGGAATTGTGTCATTTAGTAAGGAATTTTCATAGCAGTTATAGGATATACAGATTTTTCTTCTCAATACAACCTGTGCACATTTCTGAGGAATAACAAAACTGGAGTTTAAAGGGTCTAAAACATAGTCTGAAATAAATTCTAGAATACTATAGCACTGAAGCTGGATCTCTCAGGTCCTCTGTAGAAAGCACTGTGTTTCCCATTTCTAATGGTATCAAAGTCTTGGCTCTAATTTTTGACATTGAATGTTAAAAGTTGGGTTTAAAGTGAATTTACTAACACTTGAAGTATCAATGTTTGGAGATTTTCTCAGGGGGAAGCATTTAACAAACCATATTCCTTGATATTCTCTTATAAATGCTTAAATAGGAATTTAAATTCAAGAAATTAATTTAAAAATTCAAATTCAAATTTAAAATTCAAATTGAATTTAAGTTCAAGAAACTGAATTTTGAAAGCTGAGTATCATCCTCTCGGCTTCATTTAACAATATCTTTTAAAGATTGCTGCCTGTAAGCTAACCTTAAAATCCATACCTATACACTAACAAGGTTTAATTTCACAGCATGATTTGGACAAAGAAAGAGAGGTATCACCCCCTCTTGCTTAAAGACGATACATCATGGAGATTAGAAAATATATGATATTTGCTTCCTTAGGTTTTGGTAGAAAACATTTCTTTTTTCATAGAAATGAAAGAAGTCCCATTTTATTCTCAGCTGTAGGAGTATTTGCTCCATATTGAAGGCCTGGCTATAGACTAAAAAGGTTGAATTTCAAATCAGACAATAATGATCATGATTCCCCAAGAAATCAGTTAAATGATAAAGGTGGATGAAAAAAAGATCTAGGAAATGAAGGACTACACAATGTAAGATTTCTGTCACTATCCAAATGGAAAATTATAGCAACCCTTAAAATACACACTATGAGGCAACAAAGAAGTCTTTGAGTGTCTAAATGTGGGCAAATTTCTTTAACAATAGTGGAAAACAGAGACAAGCTTCATCTACTTCAAGGCAGGTGTTAACAAAGCCACCCCTGTTGCAGCTAGGTGAAGAGATCACTGTTTAGTCAATGGAGGTTATAAACAGGCATTTTGATAAAATGATTTTCTCCTCCTAAAGCAGACTTCTCACTCAGGCCTCACAGTTCCCTACATAGTGAACCTTTACTATTCATCGCTGAAAGGGGAACTGAGATTGCTCAGCCAGAGGTAGAGCTTCCCATGCTGGTACCTGCGATTGAGCACAATGAATCCCACTGCCCAGATCGAGCATATAACTTTGAAAATCAGAGTGATTTTTAATGGAGAAATCCAGAGCTAGGACTTTGTTCTCATTGGTGGGTTTTTACAGACACTGAGTTTAAAAATTCCTGTTGAATTGAAATATTTTGTTTATTTTCATTAGAAAGATACGAATTGAGTCACAAAGTCTTTGACCTAAATGTCTGTTCGCTTGCATAGGTTTCCTACGGAACTGAGTATTGTTGTGCTTTAGGTTACTTTTTCAGCCTATGTTACTTTCCAATTAAATGCAAAAGGAATTTCTACTCAGCTATGTATGTCTGCTACCTGTGGCTCCTCTGTCGTCTCTTTCACAAGCACATTTGCATTTCTCTCATCAAATGCAAATCTGCGCATTTCTCTCATCAAAATAGAAATAACTCCTACCCAAAGTTTCCTCTTAGATTGAAAATACAAGCAAAGAAGGTCAGAAGAGGTTAAGCATCGTTTCAAACACTACAAACCCCTTGAAGCCATAAATAGCGAAGCGATTTGGTTTCTTAATGTTTACCATGACTTTAAACCTAGTAGTAAGGAGTCTCTAAGGCTGATAAGTTGATTATTAAGGGCTGTGAATATAAGCCAGAACTTAGAAATGGGGGTATGAACCAGGCCAAAGCTGTGCTGGCTCTGAAGAAGTAATGGTTAGGAGCAAGGCTGCCTGACTTTATGCCAGAGAAATTCTCATTTGAACAAATCATTCCACGAAATCCACTGCACCTTGTCTGTGCGCCAGCAGCTTTCACAGAGGCAAGGCAGCACAGTGGGACGTATTATTGCTCTCCCCCATGCAGTCTGGTGCTGAGCACCAAGTAAGAGCAAACCACGCCACGTTTCAAGCCTCCAGTTCAGATTGAGACCTTGCACATTGGGTGCCACAGTGAAAAAACAATGGACAGCCCTTGCCCAGGAGGTAAAGCTTGCTCTGCCGTTCCCTTCATGCCGCTGGGTTAACCTTTGGGATTGATTTTGAAGGTGCCCATTCACAGTTCTCGCATTAGGGTTTGTGTCTTGGTTTTAGTTCATTCACCTTGAACAGACGCATAGCTCAGTAACATCGCATCTGGCATTAGCACTGTGTTACACACTGGGGTTTTCAGAAGGTTGCCTCAAATTTGCTATTCTGGTTCAGGTTTTCTACTGGCCTCCTTGCAAATATCACTGTAGCCAAAGCTCGGGTCCTCTCAAGGCCCTGGTTATCCAGATTATTAACAGAAGATGCCATAAAGCACATTGTATGGAAACCTCAAGCACAAGGACCTCTTGGATTCGCAGCATGCTTGCATGTGCACTACAGCTTGGGAGGCTGAACATTACCTTTTCTGTTTGTTGGATGGGGACTATCTTTCATGGTGATCCAGGTGCACAGAGATTAGACCCATGGGGTCTGTGCACCAAGCAGGACATACTCAGAGCCCATGAGTGATGCTGATGAGCACTGAGCCGAGTAAAGGAAATCCAGTTTGTGCAAAGCACCAGCTTGTAGCTGCTCCCAAGCCTTGACCTTACGAAGCGCAGCTCTTGGCAGAAGGCTGCTGTTTGCTTCCGCTTTCCTTTTCCCTGGAGCCACGTCTTTAATCGCAGCGAGGGCCACCCCTGCGTGCTCTGGCTTGTGCTCCTGGGGGATGCTGAGCTCCCGTCAGCCTCCTGCCAGGAGTTCATTAATTACAAGAACAGAAGAGCCGCCTGCGCGCTGCGCCAGCATGTGGCTTCCAGGTCTTTGATGGCGTGTGTTTATGCAACTGCGGACAGCGCTGGCGTCTGCTGTGCCTTGCGGGGTGACAAGGCAATGACAGTAACATGCAAGGGTGAGCTCATCCACTGCTGACGTAAAAGCATCCTGCTTTCATCATGCCAGAGAGGGGCCAATGTCAGCACTCGACGTGATGAAGTCACTCCACAGGTGCCATGCTGTATGTCCCCTGGGGTAATTGCATGGACAGACTTAGCCAGGTTGAGGGGATTCATGTTTTGCTTGATGCAGCTGACCAATATGCCACTGCTGATGTCAGTGAAAACAGAGATCAAACTGAGCTGGCTGTATAGAATCACACAATCCCAGACTGGTTTGGGTTGAAGGGACCTTAAAGCTCCTCCAGCTCCAACCCCTGCCATGGGCAGGGACACCTTCC
>WYDI02004620.1:13052-50755 GCA_009867235.2 Psittacus erithacus
GCTCATCTCAGTCTCCCCTCTGGCAGGTTAAAGCCATTCCCCTTGGCCTGTCCCTACAGGCCCTTGTCCAAAGCCCCATGGAGCTCTCTTCATATGGCCTTCAGAGCCCCCCACCACTGCCAGCCCCAAAAGAGATTTTTGCCAGCATTTCACAGGTAGCAAATGGTAGGTAAGAGTCAGCAGCTCGCTCAGCACCAGCCACCATAGCTCCACTGGATGCTGTGGACTGACGCCTGTTTGCACCCTACAAAGACTCAGTGCACGGTCTTTTGGGCCTCCTGATTGCTGTGAGTCATTCACATTCCAACTGAAAAATAACCCCTTTTCAAGACAGTTTCAAAATGTCAAAGTAGTGCTTAGTTTCTTGACTGCTAGCACCAAACCCAGCCAAGCAGCTATCTGCAGTTTGAGAATGTCTCGAGAAGATTTATAGATCTCATGAAAACACTATTCCATCTCCCTGGTGATTTAGCCTTCCACTTGCTTTTTAACTTCAGTCCCTCTTTAGATCCTGTGGAAGCAACACTAAAGCTAAACACAGAATGAGAATGAGCTCACACCATCTGTAGAGACTTTGCTCCTGGAGATGCCGTGTTTAATTTAGGAAGACCCCTACCAGGGCAGCAGGAGGTCAAGTGAAAACCTTTCCGCAATAAATGTTTTAGGGGTGTGTGCACTGAGCATCACACTTGCAGACAACCATGCCAGGATTTGCTACAAAGAATAGAACCAAAATAGAAACGAGTTTCACGAGCAGATGCCAACCTTTTTTAATGGTAGACCAAAGCAAAGCTTCATAGGAAAAGAGAGGAATAAGATTGGAAAAACTTGAGATAATGATCACAGCAGTGCTGGAAACTTCAAAACACGGTGTTATAACCATTGGCATGTAAGATAGACAGTCTTCTAAACAATAGTTTCTATGTCAATAACCACAGTAATAATGATCAGTGCTTTCATACTTGGCAATAAGGTATTATCCTTGTATTGTACTTATATGCATAACATGCATCTATAATCATAGAATCATAGAATGGTTTCTGTTGGAAGGGACCTTAAAGATCATCCTGTTCATGATGTAATGAGCTGTTAAAGAGTGAGGGGTGAGATGCTCTCACCTGTCATCTGAAAAAGGATCAACTATTTTTGTACCATAAAACGAGTGTTTGCAATAGACCTGTGAGTGTTTTACAATACCCAAACCACTGGAAGCAGTGGGATGGAGCAACTGGAGAACCAAAGTGGTATGAGACAGCTTGGAGCAGAGGCCAACCATAACATGTGTACAGAAGGAAGGACTGTTGACAGGAAAGTACAAGCTTGAACTCACAAGCTTGAATGGGCGGCAGCTGAGCTTTGCGACTGCTGCAGATAACTTGAACTAAAATACTAGGATCCATCAGGAGATGTTTGGATTTGATATGCAAAGCAAGAAGGTGGTCAGACCCTGGAACAGGCTTTCTAGAGAGGTATTTGATGCCCCAGGCTTGTCAGTATTTAAGAGGCATTTGGGCAATGCCCTTAATACCATGTTTTAGCTCTTGGTCAGCACTGAAACAGTCAGGCAGTTGGACTAGATGATCATTGTAGGTTCCTTTCAGCTGAACTGTACTGTTCTGTTCCATTCCATTCTGTGCTATGCTATGCTGTTCTTTTCTGTTCTTTCTGTTCTGTTCTATTCTCCTAACAGTTCTATATTTGACTTGTATCGAGTTGAGTAGCTATTAGACTGTTATCTGCCTGAAATGCCAAGGGTTTTTTTAGCTCCAAACCCACTTTTAAGGACACATATCACAAAAGATACAAGTGACAACTTGATTTTATGCTTTAGACTCTGTTTCAGGACAGATGTTCACGCGCATGAAGACAATGCACATGGGTAGCCAGAGGCAGGCTGGTGCAACCCTCAGTTTAGCGTGAAAATTCACTTGAAGTCTGGCCAAAGACAAGTTGGAGAGCTACAGAAAGCTGCAAATCCCCTACGTCTTGTGGAGAGCTGTGCCACTGACACTGCATGGGGAATACGGATTTCTGTCTCACTCCCACGTCTCTTGTGATGAGGAGTTAACAGCACAGTGAGTATCCAGCATGGCTTCTGTGAACTCCACCTCTCCAGCCAAGTTTGCTCATGGAGTTTCTTGCAACATCATGAATTAGGGGCTGTTTATCTTCCTGGTGGATGTCCTTCACCCAGGCGTAGCAGGGAATGAACATGCTGGTCTCTGAACATCATTCCTTCATAGGACATACTTTAATCTGACCACACATTCTTCCTGAAGCCTGCCATGTAGAATAACCCAAACAATGGGACTGCCTGGAGTCAAAAGAAGGGGTGGCAGCTGAGCCCGGTCTCCTTCAAGTCAGAGGCAGACCCTGAGTCAACCCACAGATGGTACAACAACCCTGAAAATATGCAACTGATACTGAAAAGACAAAACTTAATGATGAAATAGTGACCTTTGCCAGGAGCAGGAAAGCAGACCTAGAGCAGTTGGGTCCATGCCCAATGCACAGGCAAATAACAGCTCTTCCAAGCAGCACAAGTAGTGCATTGCTGCTATCACCATCACATCCCCTTGTCCCACTAAAACCAATCTGTGCAGTTGGCCATGTTTATATGGGATAAAAGCGTGCTTCTGCCACTGGGTTACAACTTCCATAGCTCTTTTGTGACATGCACCTTTCTGAGAGCTATTTGCCTGCTTTGATTTGTAGGAAGATGTTCAGATCTCATCTAAAACCCTGGCAAATCTCTTTTTCCTTTAGTATTTAGTACTTAGAGTGCTGAAAGAGTAAGGAAGTTATTGTTCTTGTCATTTTGTAGGTGTGTGCCAAAACTCATATGTACATTCAGGCTATGTAAAGAAAAGAAAAAAGGGGCATAAGGGGTTATACCCTATATATTTATTTGGTTGTGGAGATGTCAGAGGTGGAAGAAAACAAACCGGTAGGCAGTGCATGTGAAGATCATGCTTTCCTCTTTGCAAAGGCCCCCCAAGGCAAATGAATGCTGAAGCAGCATGTTGTGAAATAATTAGTTCTAGCTGAAGCAATTGCATTCCCGTACTATGCTGTATCTAGCAACAACCCAGACTGGAAGTAACAATTTCCTATATAATTGGCACTGACTACCAACATCAAAAGAAAAAAGGTTGTGTCATTCGGCCAATGTAGATGGAAATTTGTGTGGAAGTGCAGGTGTTACTTGGCTTTTTTTCTTTCTTTAACAATTTCTTGGCTTTTCTTTTTTAACTATGGCCATTGCTGGCTTGATCTGAGGTGTGCATCCCATTACAAATGTTTTCCTATGCAAGGCACTTCAGTGTGAGGGGTTTCAGTATAAAGCAAGTGCTGTTTACAGCACGAGTGCAGCGATTCTGCTCACACCCTCAGGTTCAGGTGGCCCAAAGTTCATTTTAGCACTTGAGACACCTGACCAAACACATGCCACTTGTCTTTCCCCCTCTAAAACCCTTGGACAGCTGTGAGTCAAGCAGCTGCAGTAGAAATAAAGGAGGAAGCTTAGAGGATGTATTGTGCTTGGCCGCCCTTGCCTGGTGCTTTTGGCTGGCTGGGACACGACTTGCTGTGGAGGCAACATCCAACATTTCCTTCTGCTCTTAAAAGAGATCCTCCAGAGAGGGAGATTTCATTAGTGAGCAACACATTTGACATGGCGCTAATGCTTCTCTAACATAGATAACACCTCTCCCAACCTTTGAAGCACAGCAGTGCTTTGCTTCCTTCCCCATTTCCCAAGTCCAGCTCTTGTAGTGGGAATGGCAGCAGCGCATGGGAACATGTCCTGCCTCGCTTTGTGCTGGACTTCTCCCTCTGATTATTCCCCTAACGTTTCCCACCGTCTGCCCTTTTCATCCACATCTGTAAGAGTGAGACTGTTGGAACAAATCATCCTAAAGGCAATATCACTGTGCCAGTGCGAGCCAGCACAAGCTGGAAATTAAATGGGAGGGAGTTGGGCACTTTCAATGTCCAAATTCAGCAGCTCGGTTAAGAAAACTTTTCTTGGAAAGGAAAGAACAGGGTCATGAGCACTGAGTGTTGGTTTCCACCAGCTAGAGACAACTTCGCGCTCAATTTACCCCCTTCAGCAGGAGGTGCAAATGTTTGGTACTTCCTTGAAGTGAACCTAAAAGGTCAAATCCACCCAAATCCTCCTTCCGTCCGTGGGGCCCTGAGCTGGTCCCCATGAGGGCCATTGGGTACTGAGTCCACATGAACAAACCCGATGGGTGCTCTGTCTGGCTGGTCAGGGCTTTCAGGGATTCGTATTGCCTGAAAAGTAATGCTGGTGTTTGGGAACCTTTAGATTTGAATTTGGTCCTCCCTGTCTCTTCTATAAACCCATAAACAGGCTGAGAAGGGGCAGGCAAAGATGGTTCTCGATCACCTCCCTTCTTTTCCCTTTCATTTCTCCCTTTCATCAGGGATGTGTTGGCCAGTTTCTGGGCTACCACTCTCTTGGCATACTTTAATTTTGCCTCCTCTCACTTCTTGGTTTCACTCTTTCATTGCTGTTTTTCTCCCACTCTCACCTACATGGAACATGAACCTTATAGATTCCTGAATGGGTTTTCCAGTCTAGGATGTCCCAGCAGTTTGAAACAGGGAAAACAGGCATCAGTTTGGGAAAGCTTTCCCCCATGATAACGGACACTGCTGGTTGCTCATAGTCTGCTCTGTGCTCAAGCAAACACATTCAACTGAAAGAGATGTAGGACAGATCCTGTGCTGGCATAAAACATCATCTTTCTTTGGACATCTTGCAGAGTACTGAGTGTCTGTAGGAAGCAGCACTACCTTTCATCAGCTTCAGTGGTATGGTTGGGAAAAGAAGCAGTCTTTAAGCAGGATCCCCTCTTGAAGCCCACAACAGAAGCAGCTTCTTTGAAAGCTGGGTGCCAGTTCAAAGCAGTTATTCAGAGTTCAGTCCTTCTGACAAGCTGCATTATTCATTTCCTTTAAAGTAGAAGTTCTAAGGATGAAAAACTTTAGCTTAAAGCTGCAGAATGCTTTATAGATACAGCTTTTGTTTCCTTACAGTCTCTGAACTTCTTACATACCATTTATTTAATTCAAAAGTCAACACTTTCTGCCAATAGCTAAGTTTTACATAATTTCTGTAGAAGCATGCTGGGAGAAAACATCTGTTTTTCTGTCCCTCTATGAAGCAACACAGTGAGCTATGGTTACACATACAGTATTTGTACAACATATTACTTTCATAAAGTCAATGCAATGCAGGTTGGTAGCACAGCTCCTCTCTTTTGGAGAGAAGTGGGATATTTCTTGGGGTAAAGTGTCTGCATTCTCTTCAGAGTTCCCTCTGGTACTTGGTAGGCAGCTAGGCCACCAGTAACAGGATCTCTGCTGTCATTCATCATTGCTTTCAGTATTTCCACTCGCTATGCTCTTACCACAAGCAGCAGCAAACTGCTGCCAGCATCAGAAACGTCTATTCCTATACAAGTTGCTGAATATGAGATACTGCAGCAATAAACAAGGATCACTACCTGGCAAAACAACAGTGGCAAGATCCAAGCTCAGCATCCCGATGAAAAATGACCCCATCGGATTAACAGAACCAACTCTGAAGCAACCACATAAAGAATGGCACTGCAGTGCTGGGACAAGAGGCACGGCTTTCCCCACACCTTTGCAAGCCCCACAGGGAAGTGGAGAAGACCCACTAGCCCAGTGCGTGGGGAGAGCAAGGCCCCTGCTAAACCCTTGCTTGTCCTGAGGAGTGCGGGATGGAGAGGGGACAGTGGGGACAGACGGAGGAGCACTGTGGCTGCCCAGACAAATCCGCACCGGCCAGGCTGGGACGGCAGCGGATGGGGCGATGGGATCCTTTCCCTACCAAGCGGGCATCCTTTCTCTACCAAAAACTAAACCGTGTCCCTGGCCTGGCCTCAGGGATAATTTCAGCGCCCAGGGTGAAACCCAACCCCTTCAGTGTGACAGGGGCTGTAACGCAGAGCTGCCAACCCGGCTGTGCTGCTTCAGGAATGTCAAAGCTGTTTACCAGCACTGGGCAAGCATGGGAAAAACCCCGGCGGGAGCAGGGTGAGCCCAGCAGGCTTCCCTTGCCTTTCCTCTCCCTTCCTTTTGCTCCCGGGCCCCTTTGCATGGCGTCAGCAAAGCCTGAGCTGAGCCCAATTAGTGGTGATGGCCGGGTGCTGAGCGCATGAGCAACAACCCCACGTACCGAGCGGGCCCACAGGGGTGCAAAGGGTAAGCCCACGCGTATCACACACACGCAGAAGTTGATCACATGTAAGGCAGAGGCTGGGAAACCTCCGTGACATCTGTGCTACTGCAGCAATGCCTCCAGGGCTCTGTGAGCCCCGCTGGCTGAGGCAGTGATGTTGGCTGGGAGCTATCATGGTAAAGAGACTGAAGTGGGTTCCCATTGATGGGATGGTGAGAAGAGGAATTCTGTCCTCTGACATGCTCAGAGGCAGCAGGCAGCACCCTTCCTGAAAGGCACATCTAAGCCTAGAGCTCAACAGGCAGGTCACCTGCAAAATGTGCCCTGCTGTGCTATTTGTCCTTACTTCAAACAAAACATCATACCATAATTGTGTGCATCATTTCATTCAGTACACAGTTTCTATGGTGAAACAGCCCTATCAAGCCACATGGGCCTTTAGGCTGGAGCACATTAAACCAGTGTGCGCTCAAAGTAACAGCAGTAAAAAACAGTAAAGTTTGGAAATATACCCTAGCAGCTTCATAGCAGTATTGTTATCCTACATATTTGTTGCTGTTTTCTGAGACTACTCATTGGATCAGAGTCTGACCATAATGAGACTCTGGATCTCATTATGATGAGTCTCACTGGATCATAAGCTTTTCTTCGTCTCCCCTTACAAAGCAGTAAACAATCAGAAGCGTTAGAAGAGCCTTCCAAGCTTGCTTCATTTGTTCCTATGTGTAAGTGCAGACATGTAGACTGAATCTGTATGTGCCCAAGCCCATGCTGTGCATGCAACTCTGTGGAAAGGTAGCTCCTCTGGTTCTTCACAGTCAAGAACCTTTCACTGTGGTAGTGCTCCTCTGAAATCTTTATTCCTCACGGCTAAGGAGCAGGCAACTAGCTGATGATTTCCTGACATGCCTTTCTGTCATGTGGGAAGGCCCTGAAGCTTGTCTCCAGAACCAGTTTGTGGCCAAGGATGCAGGAGATGCGGGATGTGATGCAGGAGATGTGGGACGTGATGCAGGAGGTGCAGCATGTGATGTGGGAGGTGAGGTATGTGATGCAGAAGCTGTGCCAAGATGTCTCATTGACTGGAATTTCAGGGCACCAGCAAGTGCACCTGAGCTAACACCGCTTCCACTGTTGGTCACTTACACATAGTTCATTGTATGTCATTCACATCTGGTTATGGCTGGCACCACTCTTGCACTTGAGATAAGACTGCTGGCAAAATTAAGGAAATCAGGTCCAGAGCAGATCCATCAGGTATTTAGGTGCTGAACTTCTACTGAAATAAATGGAAGTGAGGGTTGTACATGCTCTTCTGGAAGTGGGCTCCACTGGCATTAGGAAGTAAGGGATGGTGGGAAAAGAGATGAAAGGTTGCAAGGAGTAAGTGTGAGTACTAGATGAAATGAACTTCAAGGTGGAAACCAAACCACTTCCATTGGAGCATCCCAAAATAAGAATATTGCATTGTTTAAGAGATTTCTTGGCTAAAACTTACTGTGACTATGTATTATTGTATTTCTTCCTGCATTCTTCATGAAACTTGGCATGCCCTGGTAAATGGCAGCACTTCCATGGTGTGCAGCATGGCTTGAGGCAGCAAAATCTGGCCCTAATACTAGAGTTAAGCAAACTGTTAAAATAGGAACTGAATCAAATGCCCTGATCTCCTCCCCAAACTCAAACTAAACCTGTTTTGAGGTTCAGGAATGTTTGGTTAACTTGAAATAAAACAATGTTGTGTTTCTACACATCCTGCTTTCAGCAAAGCCTCCAAGCAGGAATACAAAACATGGCAGGCAGGGCTATGTTTGCACTATTTCTGACCCAGCTGAAACCAGGAAGGACTGGAAATCTCACAAAACCAGCTTTGTCTCACAGGGTACCCAGCTCCCCGGGTCTGCCACTGTTCCAATACAATATAACTCATGTACATATAAATTTACTATTCATTTTATACCAGATAACTGTGATAAACAAATTCCTCTGGGTACCAGACACATGAAAACCCCATTTTTACTTCACTGTGGCAGCACATTATCTGAGTACTTTAAAGTCCTTTCACGCTCATCCTCATGGAGTCATTGGCATAGCTGCTTGAAGACAAGATGTCTCTTGTGGTATACGATAACAAACTGCAGCAAGTGATAACCAAGCTAACAAATCCCACGCATTTTGCGCTTTGCATTTGGTTCAGGGCTAATTTAAAACATGTAATCCCAAAATTTGCTGTTTGACATCTCTTTGACAACTCTCTTTATTGAATTTGCAAAGCATGAATATGAAGACAACAGGATTTTTGGAGGCGCATACTCAGACATACAAAACTGCTCTGCTCTGTGTACCAGGCTTTTGCAAATTCACATTAAAGGAACATTTAGTGTTATTGCTAGAAATGATATCACTGTCAGCAAAACATAAGACAAGCACCCTGATTACTCAGCTATCTGCTGTACCACAACAAAGTCATCCCAAACGATGCAGTACCACAGCTTCATGTTTGCTAGCCAGATTTATTATGTTTTCCAGATTTCAGCAAGACACAGATATTAAGAAATGTGTGTTAATCATTGCCCTAATGAGAACAATATGCAGTTAGCATTTAGGCTGTCACAAAAAACACAGAAGGCAAGCACAGAAGGCAAGCACTTTAAATCCAAGGAAACTCAATCCTTCTTTCCGCTAGCAAGTTTCAGTGGAATGGTCATGTCCAGGGGAAAAGTTCTAATCAGCTACCTAAATTTTAGCAGTTCTGTGTATATGCTTTCATTAGGCACAAGGCAAAGTAAAATGCCATTCTGACCACAGCTGTGAAAGCAAAGTAACCACTGTACCACTTGCTCACGTACACGAAGCTATGAGCATATAAACCATTACAAGCCTTGCTCAACATCACCCCTCCATAGACATCAAACCTCCTAGTGTGGCGCTGGGACAGCTTCTGGAGCAAACATGTACCCTACACCTGTAAGAGGACAAGAATATGGCTTTAAACATATTTGCAAATAAGAACTAAAAGGCATGCCTAGACTTCAAGAACAAGCCAATTTATTTCATTTGGTGAAAGGGAAAACCCCATCACCGTTCCGCACTTCTGAGGGCCTGAAGGCGCACAAAGATTTGGTTGGAGTTTTCTAAAGCAAAAGAAAACAAGCTGGTTTTGGTTATTTATTTATTCACCTTACAGAAACTTTCACTCTGCCCACCAGAAAAGGATGCAGAGTTAATAAATGCGGTTCGAGATGCTGATGGAGCAGCAAATAAGGCAGGCATCGATGGAGTGGGAGCGAGAGGAAGCAAGATTGTCATTTCTGCCTGGATTGCAGTAGCTTGCAGCCACATGGCTCAGGGGACATCCAAAACTTCCCCCTCTCCCTCCCATTCCTCCTCCCAGCTCCCCACACTGGTCGCACAGCCCCACCTTTCACTCCATCCGCATCACCAGGCACTGTGTGAACACTGATCTAGCCTTTACTAACTGCACACTGAGAACGGCTTTTTATCACTTCTACCTGGAATTATGGAGGTGGTTTTATACTTTTATGGAGGTGGTTTTATACTCTTTTGAGTATAGAAACTATGGAAAATAGTTACAACATATTAAAGCCATTTAGAACACGGCACCTCTCAATCCCTTTGCATAGGTTAAAACTAGTATTATTTTGACAAGCGAGTGCTGAAGTAAAACATGACTGAGAAATGTCTCATCGCACCCTCCCAGAATACCAGAAGTGTAGTAAATGTAGGAAAACTTTGGCTTTCTTTTTTGGGGTGTACCTTTCCCTCTTTCCCTCCCTTTCACACCGTTACCCCAAGAACCAGACAAGTATTTCTTGCATGTCAGCTAGCATTACATGAACAGTTACTCCAGTTTCTCTTCAGAAAGAAAAATCAGCTCAAACATTGACTACCAGCTTCCTGACAGGCAGAAAGTGAAAAACAGAGAGCAAAACTAAGCCAACAGAATGGATTTCCCCACTTTTGATGTGCATTGTTTCAAACAGGGTATTTTTCAGCTAGGGATGAGGTCTTATCCAGAGCATATTTCCCCTTCCCTCAAATCCCCAGAAGTAACAACAACAAAATCTAGCTCTTCCTTCCCATTATTGCAGTCTGCTTATGCTTTGTCTTCTGGAAGAGATGAATAACCAAACCTTTGCAGAAGGAAAATCATCCACAGCTTAAATAAATATCTATAAATATTATCTTAGTGGTCATTCTACTGTACAAGTGCATCACTGAACAGATTAATGTGATGAAAGAGAACTTTTGTGTTATATATTTTGCTCAGTTATATGTTTATGTTCTCTTTCAAGTGAAAACTTGTAATTCCCGGAAGAGCCACAATAAGCTTGAAAAATGAGGTTGGATGTCAGGAGCTATTAATAAACCATCCTGGTGGCTAATACGTGTTTGCAGCCAGAGTTCATCATCAGCATTCACTTTCCATCTTCCTCAGCTGGGCTGTCTGGCAGGTGCTGGGAGGGGTGAACACCGAGGGGTCAGCAATGCCCAACTGTAGATCAAAGAAGCGAGTGGAGGTCGTCACGCTGTAGTTCTTCGTGTAGGTTTCCTGTACAGGGTAACAGTCCGTCACAGTGTAAACGCCAACCCATGATTCCACTGCAACCAAGCAGAAATAGGACTACTTTAGATGACACGAAAGAATGAATGAATGAATGAATGAAGTGTCATGTCGACATCAGTCAAAACAGTGGCTGCTCCTCAAGCAAAGCCTATAGGCCGGACTGCCCATGGTTCTGTTCGCAGGCATGGCAACACCAACAAAGGCCACAAAACTGGTATAATTTGGAGAGCACAATAATCATAAATCTGAACATGCTGGTGCCGAGCACATTTAAAATCATGGTATTGGGATGTCACCTTTCAAGTGTACCTCTCCTGCAGGACCGTCACTTCTGCTTAGCCCCAAGTTTAACTGAGTTCTGAGAAACTCTGATTTCTCTCACCTCTGATGCCACTTTAATGTCAGCACTTACTCACTTTACCACTAAAGCTATTCAAATGCTCTGTTTTCCCAGGAGACAAATTTTGGTGCCATCAGCTTGGGTATCACAGGGACATTTCACCTTACACTGTTATTGACAACATTCTCACCTCGGTGACTTTGGTTTTGAATATGCAGAAATGGAGGCTTCTTGTCCTCAACAAGTCTTCTTTCAGAACTTTGAATAAAAAACTAAGGTAAAATCGAGGTAGCCCATATCTGCATTGAAACCTTTGTCAGTTTAACAGAAATACAACTCCTAGAATCCAAGCCCATATTAGCTGAAAGGGGGATGACAACTTGAAGACATTCTTTTTATGAATGATCATACAGAAAAGCGCTGGAGACACAAAATAGTATAAGATAAAAACGGCACATCAGTAACTGAATGTGTCTGGATACCAAATTCCATAAAAGTTCCAAAAATACCGGATCTGAAAAACAAAATTCTTGGAGTAAGTGATAATTAGCCTCTTGTGGAATACAGAGGATATACAGACCTAGTTACAAAGGTCTAATGATCTTATCCTTCATTTTCTACTTCATTTGTTCTATTTATAGTCAAGAAAAAAAACCTCTTCCCCTGGCTAAATGCTCAGGTTCAGCCTATACATTAGGTATCTATAACCATAAGTACTGCATTAGCTGAATAGTGCCATTAATTTCATGTGGAGTTTAAAATTCTTCTTATAGTTGTGTGGGTCATCAGTAAACCACAGCTGAAATTGAAGCCGATGTGCTAACAAATTGCTGTGCCTCCAAAATATGGTACCTTGGAAAATACTTTCTTTCATGATGCAGGTGTTCAGCTGCCAAGTGCTGATGTTTCTTACTAGTGTAGTGGATAACAAAACTTAACTGCAGAACCATGTACTGGATGTATTCTACAGTAACACTTGATAGTCGTGTGTAGACACACATTGACACCTGCTTTGTTTCTATTATGCCCACTCTAGTTTGAGTGTGCCCCTAATTACACTACCAGCTCTTCTGTAGATAAATTTTGGATACAGGCTGCTGGATTCACAGCAAAATGACGCTGTTCCATGCCAAAATCTGTATGATATGAACTAAAATACATTCAAGTCCCTTGGGCATATTTGATCCTGCTGAGATATAGAACACTGTCTTAATAAAAAACATTGACAATAAAATCATATGCTGTGCACAAGAGATATTATTTCTTCCAGCAAGCATTACAGAAATACAGAAAGGTGGGGTGAGACATACATAGCTTTATTTATCCCTGGGTAGCAGAGACAATGACCACTATTCAGATGAAACAAACCCATGCACATACATACATTTCCTGGCTGGTTTTCTGTCAGACCATTCCTGTACCATAATTTTGTCTCCAGGTCCCCCAATGTAGTACTGATCTTCGTAAGTTGAATTGGCAGGAATATCATAGGGATCCCATGGCTCTGTCAGAGCAACCTTCGAGCAAAGCTTTGTAACTTGCTCAATCTGAAACATCACTGCATCTTTGTAGAGGAATATATACTCAAAGAATCTGAAAGAGCAAAGAGAAAAAGCAGTTAACATATATAGTCTTTTTCTATACTAAGCAAGGAGCATTGCTGGTGAGTACGCTTGCCACTGATTTCTCAGTTCAAGTCCATTTTCACTTGCATTAAACCCTGCCACTTGGAGAAAGGCTAACCAGTTGGGCTGAAGTTTCCCATGCTGAAAGTTTGCCTCAGCTGACTCTTTCCAAGACAAATAAATCAGGCTGAACTGGTTCAGCCATTTCTCAGAACAACAGAACAACTTTTCTGAGAACATCTGAGAGAAAAACATGTTATTATTCCCCGTTTTGTTATGGTTTTTAATAGCTGTTTCATTAAAAAGCTCTTGTGCCTCCATGTTTTGGAGAAAGCACTTGAAATTTGGCAGGGGAAAAGTTTTTACTAAAAGTTGCCCAGATTTGGCCAAGTTAGAAGCCTTTGAAAAAAAATCTGCTTGCATAGGCTGCATAGATTCAATTCCCTGTGACTGGCGTACAGCCTTTCTCTGTGATGGCTAGATCTGGTATCTGCCATCCTCACAGATGCTCCTCCACGGCAACAAATGTAGCTTAGTGGGACATCCTTGTGATGGGGCAAGGACACGGATCAAGTGCAGAACCGACTGGCTCTCCCTCCTTAATGGCAAAGTTTCTGTCTGGAAGCCACCAGATTCAAGAAGCAGTGAAAGGAGAAGCAGAGGAGCAAAACAGTAAGGCAGAGACAAGGAGATGTGTGGAGATCAGTGAGCCTCAGAGGCCAGAAGGGGAGGTCAACAAAGTGGGGAGTTAATAAGGATTTAAAACCCATCTTCTATAGAATATGAAGTGACCAAACCCTGCTCCATGAGGACAGATAATAAACGTCTTCATGGACATTTTCATCTAGTTACTAGTTATAGTACTTGGGTGTACCACAAACACTGCGGCCTTGCTTCCATCCCTATGAAGAGGAGGTGGTATGGTCCCTGCCTTATAACTGGCGACAGAAACAGAGAGAAACTGAAATCAAACTTAACAGAAGTATCAGCTGGTATCAGCACAGAAACACCAGAAGCCAGACTTCCCCAGGGCACTTAGCATTGCACATCAGATGGTGAGCAGTTCAAAGCACAACTCAAAGCATCCTCATGTGTGCTCTGTACCTTTTGCAAAGCAGAGCCAGGAGTCACTCTCTAAATCCCCCAAAACCTGAGCACTCTCTATTAGAGGCTTCCTGTGAATATCTCAGCTCATGTATTTGGCTACAGTCCACTGTTATGCAGTGACTCGAAAGGAAAGGAAAGGATGGCATTAATCCCCTTGAATAGTTTCATCTTGCCTATCTGTAATATGTCTCTTTCCATCGGTAACTCCTGTGCCATCAGCAAGACAGGAGGAAGCTGGCGGAAAACACTGCACAATTGCATGATCAATGTAATTGAAGAGATGATGCACAAAGCCAAGAGGGGACCTCCTCTGTGGTCTATCCCAGCTCCTGTGTGTTTCCCTTTGCAGCCTTCACATTGCTTTGGGGAGGATGTAAATTTACACGAAATAGGGCTGATAACACAACCATTTACAGTTCTAATTGCTGAGCTACACCACTGCATCGGACAGGAATCACTTCACCCACCGCTGGCGCAGAAGCTTTTAAAGGCTGCACCAGGAGAAGGGCTAAAAAGCATGGTTAGAAGCAACATTCCCACTGTTTGAGGGGATCATCTCTGCAGCAGGTGTGGAAACAAAGGCAGGCTAAGTGGCACTAGCCAAACGGAGCAGTGAGGAAATATGCAACAGGGGACAAGAATGGCCACATGAGGTAACCATACCTCTCACGCATGACCTTGCACAACATGGAATACAGCTTGTCCCGCTTTAAGTGATGCAGACAGCCATCAGGAACTTCCCCCATGCGGACACACACAGAGAGGCTGACAAGCTGCAAGATCATGCATTAGCTTCCCTGTGTAAGCTGTTCTCACGCCTGTATCTTAAAATATTCCTGCTTCTGTGATGACTTGTACCAACCTAAACTCACCTGCCATTTTCTTCGTCAAAGGCAATGTCTCCACAGCTACACTACGGAAGAACTCAGTATTTATAAGCTGGTTCCTTACATAAACCTATGACCACATCAGGACACATCTAACTTTTATATCCCATTCAGTCCAGAGACCGTACTCACACGAACGCTAAAATACACTTATTTATGTGTTTGCAACCAGGCTCTAATGACTCAGCTCCCCTTCAGCTGGCTGCGCAGCAGCTCCCGTAAAAGCGGGATGGAGAATGCCCCACAGATGAGTCTATCAACATGTTTGAGATACATGAGCGATAATACAGTCATTTTGTGGAAGAACAAAGCAGCAACATTAGCGAAGCACTGCAAACTACTGGGAATAAAACTTCATTCCATTTCTTTTTCATTTGAAATCCTTACTTAAGACTTATTTAGCACAGAAGTTTTATCTCCATTTTAAACAGTATTTTTTTCACATTTTCTCTTTCCTCATCCTTTATCAATTATTTCACAGAATATTCACCTTTTGTTCTCGATTCTGCAGCCTGTGAATTGATATCATTGCATGAGGGAAATGTGCCACCTTTATTCACGTGAAACTTGTACAGTAGTTCAAACTTCAATCTGATGAATGTGTGTATTTAACTGCCAGCGCATGGATAGCCCCCGGGACTTCAACAGATGGCCTGAAGGAGGGCCCACATCCATCTCTGTGCCCACTCTGCAGAGCAAGAGGCTTCGCCACCTACGTTTTTGGTTCTGGGACTGAACATAAGCAGAAGAGACATCAGCCGCACGATTTGCTGCGCTGCTGGGATGAGCTCAGCACACACAGGATGAGAACCGCACAGAGTGCGGCTGCACTCATGGGTGAGCAGTGAGCATGATTTACACTGTCATTGTTCAACCCAGGCGTACCTCACACCCAAGTCTGAAAGCAAACTGCCCTGTGTGTGTCCTGGAAGTAGCAACAAAAACCTAAGATCACGCAGGATCCGAGTTCAACTGCGTATGAAAGGTGAATGGTTAAGTTGTTGTTTTATAAAGAGAGCTATTAACCAGCCAAAATTAATACCAACATGTGCATGAACGGACAAATGACAATTTTAAAGCAAAATATTTTAAAATCATTTCCTTTTCTTTTTTTCCTTCTTTTTCCTTTTCCCAGCCAAGCCCTAAGAATAGTGCCTCTATTTGCTCTAGGGGCCTGAGATTTCATTGGCTGCTTGAGGGGAAGCACAGAGCCCTGAAAACAGGTCTTGGCAAAGAAACAGCAGAGGAAATGATTTTTAATCAGTTTGTGTTTTCAGAAGTAACACATCTGCAGCCTGAGCCCACCTCCAACACCGCCTTCATAATAATTTCACTTCTCAAACTGGAACTCCAAGAGGGCCTCAACCTGTTCACTGGGCACCTTCCAGCAGGTTTGGAGAAGTTCCTTGGACAGGGTACCCTATTTGCCTGACTGAGATTATTTCCCTTCTCTTTCCTATCCTATTCCATCCTCCCGCGTCCTGTGCCTCACACCCTTTGTACATTATACCCTTAATGAGACTCTCTCATGGTCCTTAATATTGCCTTTGTGCCTGAAAATGGATAAATTCCAGAATATAAACACGCAGGCATGTTTTCTGCTCCTATGCTTGAAAGATTTGCTTAACACTGGACTATATCCTGTGCAAAATAACTCTGCAGATTTTGCTGGAAGCAACCACGTCAGATAGATGGGACACACACTGCATTCAGTACTCTCCTCTCCCGAGCTAAGGAGAGTATTACTCTGAATACGAGGCCAATTGAATTGAATGCAAAGGCAGAATACCATGCCCACACAACCACGAGGCAAAGTACTTGCATGAAGACATAATGTGAGGAGTGGGTGTGCATCCAAACACCATCCTACCCCTGAGATTCCTCATCCACTTTGGGGAAGCAGTGAGAGGTGCCTCCAAGGAGGCAGTCCAGATAACATAGAGACGCTTCCTGGACCCTCGTAAATGATGGAAATCAATAAACGTATGCAATGACTTGTCTTCTGCAGGGATCATTGTTCCACATGTTATTAATGCCATTCAAAACAATGAATTCTTTCTTTTTACATTTGTCAGGAAAAAGAGACATTAGACTCGAGAACATGCTACCAGCTCTGTTTCAGGTACTCAGTCTCCATCGAGTCCTGCCCTACGCAGAGGTCCTTCCTAGCTGCCACTCCTGAGGCATCACATCCTGCCCATCAACTCCACATGACTTCCAGGGTTTCCTCTGCACTTCCAAAGGCTTCCTCCTGAGTGTCAAACCTAGAAGGAAGGAGGTGCTTGCTGTCCAATTGCCTTCACAGTGACCCGGAGGAGCAGAAGTGCTGGCAGTGGCACGCCAAGACCCGCGTGATGTGTCTTGGAGCACATCGGAGAAGGTCATTTGCTAGAGAGAAGCAAAATAATGGTCTGAGGCTGAGACTGGGTAAAAGAAATTCCTTGTGTGCTAAATCTAGCTCGGCATCATTTTGCTCTGTGGCTTTGGACGAGTAACTTACAGCACCGGAGCCTTAAAATGCCTTTTTTGATTGCTGTAGCACTGAAGAGGCACGGATCAGGGATTAGGAACCATTTGAGCGAGGCATTGTACTAACAAAGCACAAACCCACATTTCCTGCCCCAAAAAACAACGGAACAATGATTCTTGTAAAGCAGATTTTCCTTTCCTGCAAAGACATATGGGGTTTCATGCATTTAGGGCTTTAACCTGTTGATCCAGTTTTCTCAGCTGCAGCTATTGCATCCTTAGAACTCCCACTTGAGCTAGCCAGGACTTATATTACCTCATAAGTATTATAAAGCAACTGAAAAACGAAAGCAAACTTTTATATATGATTTGTATCAGCGTTTGCTATTTAAGATATCAAGTTGGGGTCACTGCAATTGTTCCAAAGCCAACTTTGCTTTCTCTTTTGAGATGAACTGAAAGCTTGAAGCATCTGTCTGCCTTTGAGGTATTGCTTCTTTGCCAGGTCCGTTTGTAAAAAGGCACTTTAAAACACCATGAAAGAAGTTCCGACTAGAAGAAATTGCACTAAAAATACCCCAAACAAGAGATCTCTTCTAGCGAGCACAGACAGGTCCACCCAAATATGTAATCCCTGAGTAACCCTGTACCCTCGAGATAACACCCCCACAATGACACCACTTTACACATTCCTCACTGAAGAAAGATGCCCTGGGAGAAGGGGAACTTTCATTGCGAGGATGACTGCAACCCCTCATCTTCTCAGCTCTGCAGATTAAGAACACTTTCAAGGCAGCAAAGCTGCCAAGCAGACAGTTGATAAACACTCATCAGGTCAAGAACCATTCATCTGCTTCTGGAAGGCTCTGGCAAGCTCATTTCAAAGCCGTGCAGCATTCGCTCCTCAGTGCATTTCTGGGAACTCCGCTTCTCTTTCCCATGGAGTTTTCGGTAATTTCAGACTTGTGTTTTTCTTCTGGTGTATCAGACCTCAAGGACAACAGTAATTTACCATATTTGATCTCACATGCTTGGCAGTGGTGCCGGCCTATGGTATATTGTACAAATACAGTACTGTGCAAGCGCATGTGACTGTAAATGTAACCTGATAGTGTGTAAAAGCAGGAGGTTTTAGTCTGATTTAAATCACTCACAGATTGTAAAGGCCTGGTTTGTTTTCAAGGTGACCAAGCCTTCTGTACCAGGTATCTAATTAGCAAGGCATATGAGGAACTTTGTCAGCACTACCAGCTTCCAAATTAGGCAGTTTAAGTCCTGTTAATTACTAAGTTCATGTGGAAAGAAAACCACAAATACAGGACTCAAAAGCTGGAAAGTCAAAGTTACAGCAGCTGAAGAGTTTTGTGACTCTTACTTATTGAACTCAATGAAGAAAAGATGCAACGTCTTCTTGTGTTCCCACAAATCAGACCAGCTACTTAGGCAAGCACTAAAGGAAATGCAGTTCTTCTGCAAGAACACTGTTTCCATTGCTGTCCCCCTCACAGTCCCTTTTGGGCTGTTCTGACACTCCGTAACAATCAGTCACATCCACCAAGTTGCACCCCTGAGAACAACGCATTCTAATTGAAGTAGAAACTCAGGAAAGCCATAAAGCATTGTGTTTAAAGGAGTCGTGTTTTGGAAGGGGCTAAAAGATGCACTGTCCTTAATGGAGAGCATCTGTGTGTTAAGGAACGGCAGATGTGGCCAGAATACCATAACGCTTTCCAATGAATTACATGGAATCACAGAATCACCTCCTAGGGAATACGGTATATACGAGTAGAACCACATGATATCAAAACATACTTGCAGTCAAAGCTTGTCTTACTGCTCTGGGTTTGTAAAAAAAGTCTAGCACAGTGAGGCCTTGCTCCCTGAGTAGGTTAATAATAACAAAGGTTACTGGAAAATCACAGCAGGGCTTAGAGGAGACTAAAAAGAATGAGGAAGGCCAGGACTTACCCCCCAATATACACTAAAATCATTAGGAAGGACAAACAATATGGAAAGAAATTCTAGAGGTACACTATCATTTGTTATATTTCTCATCCGCTTTGTGCTATACGCAAAAAAGGTAAGTAACTCATTTGAAAGAGTGGATGCTCAGAACAGAGATGTGCAATTCTCTTCTGAGCGTGCAATGGTATTAAGGCACGCTGCGAGCTCTTTTCCAACCTCAATGATTCTATGGCTCTAATTGCCAAATTTATCGGCAGTTTTCACGCCTTTCTCTGAATCCCGCTCAGAGACAGGATATTGAATTGGATCTTAGCTCTGCCCCAATATGATTAATACGTGTTTTACACAGCAGAAAGACAGCAAAATGAAGTCCTTAATCACCAATAACTGAACTTACACAACCTCATTCTTCCAGACACTCACTTTGGAATAAAGGAATAATGAAAAATAAACACCCATTTTTCAGCTAGGACCTGGCACTGCAGCCTCTCACACACCTCAACTCCTGTGTATAAACAGAGAAGGATCTTCAGATACCCTGAACAGCGACTACACGAAATTCAGGAGACCTATATTGCTCTTTATCAAGACTGTAAATCCCATTATGCATATACTTGGCCGTTCAGTTGCTTTTCAGTATGCATTCCTGCATGAAAAGCAATCACGAAGAAGTCTGAGGACCAGAGTGCCCTTTGGAACAGATGGGAAGTAGGTCCCTATTGTGATAGAGCAAACTCTTCTTTCACAATGGAATATTCCCTGGAAAAAAACTGTGAGGATGTGCACTTGTACCAGATTACTGACCCAAGATGTAATGGTTTCCACCTTCCATCTGCAACGATTTAGTTAAGAGCGATGATTCAGGCCTTTCAGATAGCTGTCCAATGTGAAAAACAAAACACACCAGGTCTGTTTTCAGGGCAGTTTGGAAGTCAGGCCAGCCAGGGTAATCAGACAGCACAGTCTGGAAGTTAAGCACACCTCAGCTCTCTAACATCTTTATCCAAAGATCTGAGTATAGCTTATTTTTAAACAGCCTTTGTGAAGGACGGAGATTCGCTTCACTGGAAACAAATGCACCCTGAGGTCCTGACACTGCTCTTCACACTCCCTCCAGTGTAAAAATAACTTCTTCGTTTCATCCAGAAGCCCTTGCGCAGGGCTCTTCTTCTTCCTTCAGCAGCTTCGTATCAAAAGCGATGTTGTTTGCTGAGTGCATAAATTCATCACCGGATTCAAACACAAAGCGTTGGTGCGCTAAAATACAGGTGGAGCTGACTGAAAATGTGCAAAAGGAAAGGATTACTGGAAAGAAGGGAATGTCTCTGAGAGAAAACATCACCAATAACAGATATTAACTGCCCCATGGTTATAGAGCAGATGGCATTTTAAACACATACCCACTGAGATGTGGCACAGTGATGATTTACAAAGTCAGGTTTACAGTTCTGGGTCACTTCTTTTGTTCTGCTCAGCCCTGAGGAGGTCAGAGTGGTAATGCTGCCCTGGGTTTGGATGCCACACTTAAGGGAACTGTTCGAATACAGCTCAGAGAACAGCAAGAATGGTGTCATGTTTAAGAAACAGGATCTGTGCAGAAACTGAGCATGTTTAGGCTACAAAAGGAAGACTGGGGTAGGACCGATTATAATCAGTCCAGTATACACCAAGCTAAAAAACAATAACCATGTTCTCCGTGTTACTTGAAGGTAGCACTGGAAGAAAACAGCATCACCTTAAGCAAGGAGAGGTTACTGTGAGATACTCTGAAAACATCTGTATGTGTGTCTTTCTGCATTCCACCTTTACAAGAACTGGTAAGAAAACCAGGGGTCAGAGACATCCCAAATGAAGCTTCACTTCTCCAGGACGGACAGGGTATATGGTGACATGCAGACCTTCCCAGTCTTAACACGTAGGTAATGACAGAATATTGATGGCTGTTCATATCTTCTGGTAACAGACAAGCTTAATCATTAGCCTTGACCTTATCAGCTCTATGGCTTAGATCCTTGACACTGCTGCCTGCCCAAAGGTGCTGAACAACCTCTGGGGTCACCTTCTGAGACCCCTCAAATCAATGGCGGCAACTTTGCATCTGCTCTGAGGGCTGAGGCTCCATCTTACTTCACATGGGGAGCCTGGGGCTTGGAGGGATGGCGCTACCTCCTGCACACTGATGATCCGCAGCAATGCTCACTTTTACAGTCAGCCCTAATTACACTATCACATTAATGAGTTAAAGACAACCCCTGTCCAAAATCAGGAGTGGGGAGACAGGATTCACATGACACATGCATGCAAAGGGAACAATCAGAAGGTTGAACTATCTGTTAAAATTGCTCTTCTCAAAACTATTGCATTTTACTTTTTGTCCTCTATTGAGTTACTGTGGGTTTTGTTATTACAACTGTGACAACCCACAACTCCTCTGCCTTTTGTGGGGGACCTTCAGCAGCTGCCACACGTATACTGCTTGTAGGAACCCTCCATAGGCAATATCTGTGATGCATCACAAGACACTGGCAGAGCTTAAAAATCAGCCTGGCTGCAAATATGTAATTAGTTAATGATGAAGATACACTTCCAAACCTGTCTCTTCACAGTACGGAGCACTTGCTTCACGGTACACATCAGTGTATTTGATGCAGAACCTTTTCTCTGTTAGCCCATCACAGAAACCACGGCTGCTGAAGGCACAGCAATCAGCTGAAGCAAGCAAGGCTGAGAACACAGCTCTATTTTTTACAGTATTTATTGCCATTTTAATGGTATTAAAACCCTGACACATTTATTTTTCATTCAAGGACCGTCTTAAGAAGCAGTAGCAGGGAGCACAAGACCTGTAAATAATACTGGTATAAACTGCACTGGCACAGCTGAAAGTTTTCCATTACTCAGGAAAAGGTCACTAGACCTATTGAACATGTTTAGACTACCCCTGCTGCTTAAAACATGACAGAAATAGCTTTACCATTTAGCATCTGACACAAATACAAACCAAAGTCCTTAGCAAACAGGTAGGCCTACCTAATTTTGGGGTGTTTTCCTGACACAGAGCCCAGTGTCATGCACACACTGCCAGGGAGCCAGAGTTTTCTGTGAGCTTTCCTTAATTAATGTGAATTTTCTACATGCCAAAATTGCTTTCCTTGAGCATTCCTATAACAAATATGAAAATAACTGCTTTTTAAGGTACAAATGACTATAATTATATAAAGTGTGACCGGTCTCATACTTGCATACTGGGGAGGGTGCTTGCTGTTTCTAATCACCTTCCTTTATATATGTAATGGACAAGATTTCCCAAACTGACCAGCCCCCTGTTTTGGATGCTCAACATGAAGATACTTGGAAAGGGCGCCTCTTCACAGGAACAGCATTCAGCATTGCCTACGATGCAGTGTGTCAGTGCAACCACCGCAAAAACGGGGTGCCCAACAGTACCAGAGACTTCTTCCTGTTCAAAGACCGCGTAAGAAGCTCCCGACTGCTCTCCCCAGCAAAGTTCATCAGCAGAAACCCCTTTTCTGCTCATCAGCTCTCTCACGCTTCCCCTGGCTGTCAGGAGACACTCGTTCTTTCCACAGCAGAGCCTCACGTAACTGCTGCTGTTTCCAATCGCCATCGACCAGCTCTGGAATTACAGATAAATGTGGTGCAGAACTGCCCCCAAATCATACATGACCCTGACCCAAAGCCCTGTGAGATGTGCCGGGAAAGCTGCACTGATTTTTGCAGATGGTGCCCCAGGTGTTCATTGGTTATCAGAAGGAAAAAGGAGCTTAAAAATGTTTCAGCCCTCACACAGCTATCAGCTTATCTCAAAGAGGCAACCTCAGGAGGCACTGGAAGGCAAACACAACACAGTTTAAGGGCTCTCAGCTTCCCGAGATGCATTTCCACAAGCTTAAGCTGACTTGTGACTATTGTGGCTTCTGTGCTGTTTCCTGTTCTCTTGTTTACAGCGTTCTGGAATTTGTTTTCAAGCCAAGTAATAAATATCTGTTTACCCTTAACTACAAACACTTCAATGATCTGAAATATCCCTTTTGGGGGAGTTTTTGTTTGGTTGGTTTGTTTTGTTGGGGTTTTTATTCCATAAAACCCCCTTTTTAAGGCCTTTTCTTATGCAGCCATTTGCTACAGTGAGCTTGACAAAACCCTCACACCTCCGAGCGCACCGAAACTCAGAAAAACCAATTCCCTTATGAGAAATCTTTGCAGCGCTTCCATTTATGTGCTTGTTTTCTGCTCTGCCCTATCTCTTCGGGTCCTTGCTCTCCCACGTTCTCTACATTGCATTAATGCAATTAATTAATGTAATTAATCCTGCGGCTGGACTCATCTGGGGAGCAGGAAAGTGACTCCTGAGGGAGGGAGGTGAAAAGCAGTAAAAGCCATAGAGGAAACTCACTCTGGCCAAGATCCTTACGGCTTCACAGGGCAGCAAGCGAGGGCTGTTTTACAACACGCTGGCTGTGACAATACAGTCAGCCTCCTCCAGCAAACTGCTTGCTAGCGCTTTGGGCAAGAGGCTCTTTGGCCAGAGCCACGCTGCTGGGCCACCGCAGGTCGCAGTCCTGACAGTTCCCAGTGGCACAGGTCAGCCCTTCCCAGCGGGAGCAGTGGGCTCGCTACTGAAGGAACCAGGGGAAGAGAGGATGGGAAAAGCTTTCTGCACCAACCAAGCCCCATGCTGTTGCTGATGACAGCTGGTGTATCTCAAGGGCACGGTAGGTGGAGGCTGCAAGGATCAGCTCTAACAAAGCTTAATTTCTACATACATCGCCTCAGTATAAACAGCTCAGGATAATGACTGAAACAGATTTCTGTCTTTATATTTGATGCTTGTTCATATGCTATACTAATTTCCTCACAAACATCATACACATACTGCAATGAGGAGATGCTCTCCCTCTTTTCGTTATATTTTAAGTGTCACTGTTAGAAGTAAAAGAGTGATCTTTGGATTTTTACAGCCTGAAACTTCATTCAAATATTCTATTATTAAGACCAGACTGATTATAAATGGGGGCAGCAACTGCAAGCAGCATGTAATTCATTAGCCCACCGTGGAGGAGAATACGAGATACCTAAAGAACACTTCCATGGTTAAACACAAATAATCCAAATGACACTGAACACACTGGACAATGTTTATAGTTACTATTGCTACAGTATATAAGCATCTCAGCTACAATACATATCCTGCAGAGACATGATACAAGCTTTGTCACTGATTTTTTCCATTCTTTCAGTGCCTCGAACAGCAGCTCCTGCCTCCGTGCCAGACTGTACATCACTTTGACCTGGCTTGACTACATTAGTGCAACCAATGAGACAGACTGGGTACACTGAATGTAGCTGAATTATACCCAATTCTGCCTCTGATGGCCAACTGTTTGCTACTTCAGAAGACTAGACTATTTACATTAAGAGTCTATGAACTTAACCTGCCTATGGGGTATGGGTGCTATGAAATCACCCACTCTTACAGGCACTGTAACTAACCAAAACCTAAGGAAAATGTGCCAATAAACAAAGAACACATATCAGTGTATTGAGAATCAATATCTGCACGCTTACATTTGGTTTTGGAGACAGGCAGACCAGAAGATATATCAAAAAATACAGCAAGTCTTTCATCTTCTGCTCTGTTGAGGCAGTTGGATGCTCCTGTATGTTTCCACTCTTCAATAACAAGGGGAGAAGCAAAATGCAAGGGGCGTCTCCATCCCCACACCCTTATCTCCTTTTACAGTCCCAGATTCTTTTCACCCTACATAAGAAAGTCCAGGAGACACCTCCACACTTTATCAAGCACATTGTCTAAATGCGTCCCTTTCACTCTCTTCTGGGACAGGCAGGGTAACAAACCAGTCTGACCGCAAATCCATGTGTGCTTTTGTGCACAGGTATTTGAAGCAATACAAGGAGGCACCCAAGTCCTGAGATGGCACCACAGAGAACAAAAAAGAAACCTATTTCTTGCACAGAAGATGTAGGACACAAATCTGGATCTAATTACACAGGGATATATTAATTTGGGAACTAATTGTAGTAAGAATTCCTCATCCTGTATGGAGCTCTGCTTTCCAAATAATAAACATCCTCAGAATTACCATAACTGCACAGCATGAGTAAACTTTCCAGTGCTGGCTGCCTAAAAGTATGGCAGAATCCTAAGTTTCCTGGCAAGAAAAGTATCTGAATATGATAAAACCACAGCTGCAAATGGCATTGGGAGATACTGAAAGAATGAAAAATGAGACCTTTCTTTGCTGCGTTCACTGCATCAACTCCGTGCTCCACAGGAGTGTTTAAAAGCCTTTAGCACTGCCACGCACGAAACTGTCCTTGGAAAACTCTGGGGGAAATCCGGCCATTCCTCCTCAGCAACATGAATGTCTGAGACAACAGGGATCCATACAAACAGCAGGTTTCCATGCAGACACACTACCTAAGGAGGAATTCCTGGCTGTTCAGCAGCTAAACACCACACAGGTCTCACGTCAGGGTCGCATCAAAACAAATGGCCAACGCCAAGAACACCACGTTTTTAGGAACCCTTTTGTCTCCTGAGATACCCAATTCTCAGATGAAGCAGCAGCCTCACAGAGCATTCCCAGCACAGGAGGAGAGCAGGTAAGTTCTGCTGTCTGAAAGTACAGAACAGACAGAGAAGCAGATGGGTAACATCAGACTGAAACCTTGGGGGGAAAACTTGGGATAGTCTTCATGGCTGCTACTGGTCCCAAGCTCAGAATAAGACCAGAGCAGAACAGAGGGGTTTGTTCTTTACCCTGCTGGTTAAGCAGTACCATTCTGCGGAGGTATTTTGGGTGGCTTTTTTTAACTCACCCCATGAAGGCCTTCAGAAAAAGCAAGTTCTTAAGCAAATAAAGAAATCTATCAGGAAACAGTTTGTTCCCAATAAACACCCCAGGATACTAGTTACAGACATCATAAAACTTGTTGTGCTTTACTGCTAACTCCAGTAACGCCGTTGTCACTGTGTCTTGAACATACACTCATAAATATGAAAGAATACTTGGCAATAGCTATGAAGGAGCAGATTCTGAAGAGCACATTGCTGCACAAGAAGTCAGTCAATGAGAGTCAGTGAAGCCGTTTGTGGGATGAATTACTTGTGACCTACTCAACTGACCAGAAGGTAAATATGCAGGACATCATTACAACAATGTTTTTCAAACAGAGTAAAGAAAAGAGGTTCACCATAAGTAACCTTAACATGGGATGTCGCAATACGTGTGGTAACTTGGGTCTTCTGCATTGTTTTATTATCACCAGCCACAATATCACATTTCATTATGAACTGTCCTTAGGATAAATAATACATATTGAAAGTAAGCTGTGCAGTAAGTATGCAATATTACCTTCCATGTGAGGCAGCAAATGGGTTTAATGAACTTAGGGATAAGCTGCTTCTCAGACATTTCATATTAAAAGATGATTTCAACTGTAGTGCAGAGATTGCTTTTGTTTATAATTTAGGGAGGAGATGGAGCAAAACAGTTTTAGCCTTCTAAGATCCTAAAGAAGGCAGCAGCCCAGATTTTCACTACTCTTCCAGAATTACATAAACCTGGCTGGATGGAAGTTTCCTCTGGGCTGCCTATGGCCCACAAAACATAGTCCTGATGATGCCAGAATGAGAGGGTAAACGTCATAACAAATGGAAGGGATAAAGTAGGCTTTCATGGGATGAATAAGTAAGTAGCTCCCAGACATATGAAATCTCAGTAGCCAAAGACTGAAAAACTGTAATGATTACAGTGTGAGCGCTGTACAAGGAAGTGCCTGCCAAATTCACATCCTGAGGCCAGAAATCATGAATACTATGAAAATCCCAAAACAATATCTGACAAAATGCAAAGATACGGTCAATGCTAAGATACGGTCATTGTGAAGACATGGTCATTGCGAAGACATGGTCATTGCGAAGATATGGTCATTGCTAAGAGATGGGAACAGCCCCACTGGCTGTAGGAGCGCTGCCAGTAAAATTCTCAGAGCAAACGCAAGAATTGCAAATATTGCTCTGACCTTGCTCCTTTTTTGTGCTGCAAGGGAAGCATCTTTCAATAATGCCAAATGTGTGCACGTCACCTTCAAAAGAATGATTAAACCGACCCTCAGATAAACGTTCGTCAAGGATCTGTGTTTATAAAAGATGAAAAGAATCATACAAGTTCATATGAAAGCCAGCGATGCTTACTGCCACAAATTAGGGTTTGGACAAAGCCAGTTATGCTGCTGTTGGAAACTCCTCATGTACTCCTGGGTGTGAAAGTGTAAAAGGTACCAACTCCAGAAATCAGTGCACTGCTGAAAGCAAGAACTGTTGCAGATGCTGGTCCTTCTCTGCCTTCACGCATGGCAACAAACCCTTGGCAGAAAATCCTGTCCTTGAGTAGTGACTCTCAGGTATCAGAGAATGACCATGATACAGGCAAAAAGCCATGCTCCGCAGCCTAGGGAGGGCACACAGTTTGCGTGTGGAACCTAAGACCTCTTGTCAACATACATGCATCTCCCCCAGGGCCATAAAAGCGAGGCAGTAAACAAACGCAGCTGAAAGGAACAGCTCTGCTTGGCAGAGATGAGGAGAGGTTTCAGTGGCCAGTGGTAACTTCAGGTTATGCAATGCCATGCTGGGCATAATGCTCCTTATTCTAGAAGAGCCAAAATATTGCACAAGGTTGCACTATTCCATGCAGACATCACCCCCTCCCTGGCATGCCAGACACTATACCATGCCTTGAAAACACTTTGGAGGAGAAAATAATTTCCCTTTTCAGTTAAGAATAGCAACAGGTAAAAACACATTGAGAGACTGAACTCGGCAAGTTGCTGAGCATGCAATTCCTTACACATCTACAGGGAAAGCCAAGTTGAAGGTCTGAAGATAGGGATGAAGTTGGCCAACAAGGTCAGGAGTTGGACTGATGCTGCTGCAGCTGCAGAGATCCACAGCCCAGAAGTCACTGATGTGTTTCTCCAGAAAGCAGCCCTAGCATGGTGGGCATGGAAGAAGACTCACTCCTCCAGTCTTTGCACAGATCTGAGGCCCAGATCCTGGCTCGTGAAGAAAACCCTGACCCTACTGTGTTCACCCCTCAATTGTCACCAGTCCATTTCTAAGACCGCATCAGTTTCTAATGTTACACATTTATTCGCATGCCTCTTATTCCTACCCTTACTTCTTCACATCCTGGGCACTGTGGCAAGCACTCTTCTTTCCCAAAGCTCTTTGAATTTAACCTTCTTCCATGTTACGTGACAGAGAAGTATATTTATGCTTTTTCTGAATAACCCAGTATGATTTGCTATGCCAGTGTCCTTTCAACACTGAAACATCTAATCGTGGTGTTCAGCTGCCAGTTCATACCAAAATGGAGAGGATGGAAGGAGATTTGAACCCTACCTTGCAATTCAGTATCAGGTAATGACCTGACATTCAGATAAAGGCATCTGGTACCTTTCACTGACTTCGCTTGTCTATGAAAGTCATCCAGCTGAAAACCTGTGCCATGCAGGCAATAAATGGACAAGCCTGTTGATGTGCAAACCAACTCAGTTCTCCAGCTGGAGAAGAAAACTTTCAGAGCAGGATGACCTCTGGCAGGAAAAAGCACAAGAAAAGCATCCTCTGAACTACAAAATAATAAACTTATGTATAATTTGCCTTGCCACATAAACAAATCAATAGCAATACTAACCAATGAACAGCACTAGCACGAAAATGAAGTACATCAGTGAACAAATGGACTCCAAAATGAAATGCAGGGAAGGTTATAAATGAAAAGAATAAAGTCTTCTATTACAATTAAAGCATCCTGCATCCTTACCAGAACACTTCCTCTCCTCTAACGGGCAATCTCTCAGCCTCGGAAGTGCTGGCAGAGGCGGGGTGTGGACCAGATTCAGAGGTGCAGGTTTTATCACTGCATCTTCCAGTTCCACTGAGATGACACAATACTGAAAGCTGTCCACCACAGTTATACCATTGCTGTCATCAGGAAGGCTAGAGGCTGAATGATGGCTTCAGTTTTGGCAGCGTGGACCAACCTCAGGGCCTGAGACAGACTTTGAATTGGAAAGGGAGAAATCTATTTCTTGTATATACCTTCCACGTATGTTATAAATGGGCATCTAACATAAAGTCCTCAGGTGATATTCTTGTGGCAAAGGCCAAATTCTCCCCAATCTCACTAAGTTATAAAAAGAAGCAAAAAGTAAGGGAAAAATCTTCTGCTTGCTAACTCAAACTCTTCAGCTTTTCAGCATGCTCTCGACTGTAACATATGGAGCCATCATAGAACCATAGAATCATTTAGGTTGAAAAAGACTTTTTCAATCATCAAGTTTAACCATTAACCCAGCACTGCCAAGTCCACCACTAAACCATGTCCCTAAGTACCGTGTCTACTTGTTTTAAATACCTCCAGGGAGGGTGACTCCAGCACTATTCAAAGTCCTTCTCTTTCAGACACATCAAGGAACATGCAGTTCAACTGCATATGGAAGATAAATCGCGGCACTGAACAATCTGGAGAGAGCCTGGTCTCTGCAGGCTGCAATAGTACTTCCTAAATCCATGCGCCAAAGTGTGGCGAACCAAATTGGGATGGGAAGATGAGGAGAGCCTACAGATAGGGAAGATTCTAGAGGGTTCTGATGCATTTATTAACCATGCAAATGGACAAATTTCTGGAGGCATTTCAGTTCCCTTGAATACCTAAAACTGTTTTAAACTACTGGCGCTTAATCCAGTTGAGGTTAAGGAGACCTGGATCATTAACTCAAACAGATTATAACTTAAGGACTAATGCACCAACAGGTGAAGTGTCCTTCGGATGCTTCTATCCCACAGATTTCCCTGACAGCAATGTACAACCAGGTTTTTTCTCAGCTCACAGCAGTGCAAGCTCAGCCCTAAATTAGGAGATTATGGTCTATCCTTCAGATGAGATACTTCCTCAGACAAATGGCATTTAGTCCTGTGAGAATAGGTGTGATGTGACCACTTACGCCATCTGAATTACATCAGGCCTCAAGCTGAATTAAGATCATAAATATAAAGATTCCTTTCATGGTGTTTGTTTAGCTGTTCAGTCATGTCACCATCAACTGCCTGCATCCTGGCTGCCAGCACAGGACAAACTATGAGCTTGAATCTCTCTCTATTCAACTCCACCTCCAAGTCTCTACCAAGGAAAAAAAAGAGTACAAAAATCCCTGAATAGAAATGACAGTGATTTATCTGTGAAAACACCGATCCTCTGGCCTGAGTTACAGAAATACAAGCATATGGCATCTTCAGGGTAGTCCTGGGGTTGCTTTAAGTTTCTCCTGTAATGTCCAAAGCATGAAATGAGCCATAAGCTCCCATGCAAACACATGTTATTCCAAAGAGTTCAAGTAGACAAGGAGGAGACTGTAAGAGGGAAGCAGCATTCCCCTAACTTTAAAAGGGTTCAGATGGATAAAAGGCTTAAACCAATATCCATGAGCATCAACAGCAGTATGGTGCCAGCGGCTACCATCTAACAATGTTAGAAAAACAAAACTTCTTGATGAGAACCTCCTCTGTTTTAAGAACATCCAGTCGACAATATGTGTAACTCATGTGGGATGGTAATGACCCCACTGAGCGTCTCACAGTGGTTCCTAAGCACACCAGCCAGCACTCCAGCAAATTATCCATTTGGGGCTGCTGGACACTGCCTATCTGCATTTTCTCTCCAGCTTTCAATGGTTGTGTGGATCCTGCTCTTTCCCACTTCAGAGAGAGTTTACTTTTTTTCACTTTGGGTGGGTGCTGCGTTCCAGTAGCATAGGAACTGGCTCCAGAGTACTGAGCATCGACTAGGGGTTTGAGATCACTGCACTACACAGAATGTGGTATCTCAAAGCAATGGATCTGCTTTATTCCTACTCAGTTCTCTTTTTTTTTCTCCTTTCTTTTGTTTCTTTTCCCCACAACTCAGACAAAGATACTGCTGTCTAAGGCAGTTATCGAAAGCACAAAACACATGACAGCAGAAGCATTGCTAAGCCAATGGTGCCCAGCTTCCTCTGATGCAGTCCACTTGCTTGTTAATGCTGCAGCTTGATGGCTCAAGACTTTCAAAGGCCTCCCCTGAGCTGTGTTCCAATGTCTTCCCACCAGCCCACCCATAACAGTGAAGGCAATTAACTTCACTGCCTCCCTCAACTGTATAAGCCTGGGAAACTTCCAGCAAGATAAAGAACTTGGAAAGGGAAATGAATATTGTCTTTTGTAAGCAGAAGCAAACAGAATGAACAGTCTGGGTGGGATGAGATCCTCCCCCATGCAGCCTTTGTGGACCATGGCTGCCTCCTTGTACAGTGCTCTTCTCCAGGGAACTGGCTGCCTTGGCAGGAAGCATCACTGAGAGACTCAATAAACTGACTCATAAATCAGCTTATGATGGAAATGCAAAAGTTGAGGTTTCTACAGCTAACCCTCCGTACCCCAACATCACACAACTCTGCAGCCCAGTGTCACAAAACCCCATATCCTAACATCACACAACTCCATATCCTAACGTCACACAACTCCATATCCTAACATCACACAACTCCATATCCTAACGTCACACAGCTCTCCCAAGAACAACTGCTGCATGCTTCAGGCTATTGCCTAGCACTTGACTGCCAGCCTGCATCCATCACAGCAGCCTTCCAGCGCCAGCTTTCCAAACTCACAGGCATTACCAGCAGCAGACACCTGAAAGAACCTGGCATCTACAGGAAGAAAGTAAATGCAGGAGGTCTGAGCACCTACCTTGGATTCTCAAAGGTGCCTTATAGACACAGCAGCTAATGAAGCATTTTAGATCCCAAGAACTCACACTAGATTTAGAGAAACTGCTGAAAATTCTGCTTCCCTGCAAACTCAGGCTCTCAGCAGTCTGCCACTCTACACAGCCCCAAAAAATGGGGCTTGGGCTCCCAAGTGACTTGGCCAATTTTGAAGACTTTACCCATGCCCATCGTTCATTCCCCTAAACGTTAAGCTGCAGAAACCACTCCCAAAACCAAGTCTGGGAAGCGAATTTGCAGCCTCTCAGGGCAGCTCAATACTTTGCCAGTTGAGTCACCATAACGACCGCAGAATGGCTGGATGGTATGCTGTTAATAGGTCAGGCACTGCGGGTTTTCCTTCACAATCACACATCCTAGAACAACTCAGGAGTTGAGGTAAGTCAGACACGCGGGCCCACACGCTGTTTATTTTGAACAGTCATCGCTTCTGCTCCAGATGAATGCTGTTGTATCTGCACCTGACCAGACGCTGCTTCTCTTCAGTCACGGACAGGGCTTGACACATGCAAACAGCCTGCTGGAATACCAGACATATTCCTATAAACACGGCTTTGGTGCTTCCTTATTGTACTAGCAGTTTTTGCTGCCAAGTGAAGGAGTTAACCCTGCCCATGACTGTGCTGTCTTTGGCAAATACAATTGAAACTACAGTTTAAAAGTGTTAAATAAGCATTGATATGATATCTGCAGGTTGGTTTTTCCTGCTCTGCAGCTACGACCGTTAAGACAACAACCCTAGTGGTCTCATATACATAGGCATCCCAAATGTGCTGCATGCTGTACAATGGTGGCTGTTCAAATGCACTCGTAGAAGAGAGAAATCAGTTTTATTCCTCCTACTGACTTTCCTGACCACACAGAACTTTTGTTCCCCCCACCATCACATTTATCATAGGACAAACTGCTCCTGGGCCTCCTCTGAAAATCACTCTGGGAAAAACAGAATGGAAGGTAAGAGTTAAGCTCTATTTAACATGGCATCTGATAGGTAACACCCCGGCTCTCAAACACCAGTGTATGATTTCTTCTCTGCTCCCCACTTCACCCTTTTCCTCCTTCAAAACTGGGTGCCAATGCCTGCTGGGTAGCTTCAGCAGTGCCAGGCAGTACACTTCTTGCTCTGTCTTCCCAAGACAATGAAAGGTGGCGCGGGACACATAGAGTTCTGGCTACAAGGCAGCCAGTGGGACTTGTGGTTTAGACCTTCTGTAGTGCCAGGATTTCATGATGTCCTCTTGAAGTCTGAACCGGAAGATGTTACCTTCAAATGAAACCCATCTGCCCCAACAGCAAAACCGTTCTGATGCCTGTTATCTATTTTGGAAGTGTCCTGAGGTGGCGGCCAACAGAGGGTTGAACAAGAGCGAGGAAGGATTAATACACAGAGAGCACAAAAGGAGGTAACTCCATGTAGTAAGGAACAAAGGATTAGAAATAAATAATAAAAAAAATAAGATATTATAATAAAGAATTAAATATTTATTGTAATAAATAAAATAATTAACAAATTAAAACTACGTCCTGCGCTGAACAGGTAACGTGACGCAGCTCTGCCTCAAGAGCTCTAGGGAACAACTTCAAGTGCTCTCTTTTCATATCATGTAATAGCCCTAATGCTATGACCTCTTCCAAACGGGAAGTTGCCCAATCTACTCAATAAAAACCTCTGTTTGTTTTCTTTTCTCTTCTCCTGGTATCGGCTGAGGGCTACACCAAACCAACAGAGGAGACTGACTCTGCCCTCTGTGTTTAACCCCACAACTGATTCACCTTATGGTTACGTTTTATGAGCTAAACCACTGGGCTGATGTACATATGGAAATGCCACACTGCAAATGACACGAATTTGGAACATATAGCTACAATAAAAACTGGAAGTTTCGGGGTTTGTCCTGTGGTTATGCGCCTGCAAGCCATTCTACACAGGCAGATCTTTGTATCCCTGATTAACCTCCATCAACTAACTTAAGAGCTATGTCCAACAAACGTCCACTTCCCAGCTCCAGAAAACACTCTGTGTAAGAATGTGGTTGTTGGCCAACGCAGATTGCTGCATGTAAGTGACATCTGGTAGGAGCAAAATGTGTCCATTTGTGAGAATTCAGGCTGAAATTTCCTTGGAGACCAGGACAGAACTATTTCTCCTGTTGCTTTTGTAGTCGCCGCCTCAGCGTGATTACCCTCTTGTCAACGTCGAAGCGCAGAGGGGGAGAGGTTCGTTTCAACAGACAGGATAAATCCCTTCTCTTCTGAAGGCTTCAGTTTATGACTCACTGTGTCCGCAGTGAAGCGGTGATCCCAGCTCCACACCTGATCCAACACACACTGAAATCAATGGGAGTCTTTCCGCTGACTTCAATGGAAGCTGGGTCACGCCCTGAGCTGTGCACATGAAACCACCCTCCAGTTCTGGATGGCAGAAGCCATGGTCAGCCTGGAATCAGCAGGGATCCCTGAGGTCAGAGGCTGCCTACAACAGGAAACTAATAGGGGAAAAGGCAACAGAGAGATGCTTCAAGTGCACCTGCCCCTTTACAGCCCTATCAGCCCAGACAGAACTGCATCCAGACCAAATATTGATCAAAGCTGTCAAAAGAGCAGATCTTGGCAAAAGCCATAACCTGGCCCAGAGTGGAAAATGTAGAATAATTATTCAATCTTAAAATAAAGGCTTCAAATAAAATAAACATAAGCTTGAAGAACTGAGCTCATGACACCTTAGAAGCTAGAAAAGACTTGCATCAGACTCTTATGCTTGTCAAACATGAAGGTCAACCTAGGACTTGCAAAAGAAGGGGAGTATGAGCACAGCCAGTGTCAGCCTCTATGCTGCGTGTTATCAAACCAGCAAACAGCTGTATGCTGCCTTTGACTTATGGCTCCTAGATGAAAACAGGAGTAAAGAAAAAAGCTCACGATAAGGGAAAACTTTGTTTAAAAATGAAGCATCTCAAACAGTTTTAAGGGTGTTTGGGGACTGTCAGAGAAAGGACCGAGGCTTTGGGAAGATGAAAACAATGACTATGTGATGTTGGTAAGAAACTGATCATTGTGAGGAAAAAATGCCAGCAGCAAAAAGGAATATTGATCTTTTCAACAGCAGAGACCATTTAGCTGGGGTGATACAGCATTTGCAGACTGGCCTCCACCTTGGTTTGCACATCCCTGGGAATAAGGCACTTACTTGAGCATCTTTTAGATGGGAGAGGTGGGGGTATGGGCAGACTGGCTGCCCTCACACACTGGCAAGTCCTGACATGGGGTCTGAGAGCTACTGATGCTTGGTACCCAGAAACTTCTCAGTCACTCAGGCCTCTCTGGGCTGCTCATTTCTTCCACCCAAGCTGTGAGGGCCTGAGCTTGGCAGGTTGAGGAGAAGCAAAAAGAGGCCCTGCTTCAGTCAGCTTTTTCCTACACTTATTTTTCAGCAATGACACAGTGACTTTTGATGGGTTTGTAAGGGCCTTAGCAGGGGAACACTGAACAACTTAAGAACAAGGGGGTCCATCAGCATGGGGCAGCTGGTGCAGCGTGTACCGGGGGAACAGTTGCATCCTGACCCCCTGCACTAATCACCTGCCACTTGCAGGTACTGAGAATGACCAGAGAACTTGCGAAATGTGACTTAACCTTATTAGCTAATTACTGGGCTAGAAACCCCCCTGCGACATAATTCCTGTGTTTGAGTGTAATCCCTTCATCAGACCTCATTATACCCACGTTACCGCACAGTTTGGGCTGCGCTTTTGGACTCACTTCCCATTCCATTAAAAAAAAAATAAAGGAATAGGGAAAAATAATCCCGACAACTGGGAGAGAGGAAGATCCCTGAGGGCAAAATGCTGACACTGCTCATCATAAATCTCTTGGGATATATAGACAGAGAGACATAGATAGAGATTATATAATGATATATATATATCTTGATAAAGAGATAGATATTAGATGTTTGATATATAGATCTAGATGTTAGATACCCATACAGAGATTTGATTTTAGGTACATAGATTACATATACATTAGAAACTAGATAGTAAATATAGATTATAGGTATCTATTTCGACAGTTACAGATTATATAGTACATATAAATTAGCTATTAGATACAGATGTAGATTAGCTATTACATATTAGATCTATAGATTATATATTAGATACTACATATATAGATATGCATATAGGTTAGATACATAGTTTATATATATAGATATGGATATAGCTGATATGGAGATAGAGATATGTAAATCTGGATAGATAGACAGACATAGATACAGATACAGATATATAGATACATAGATACAGATACAGATACATGCGGGGCACGGCTGTAAATCACGTCGGTGCCAGGTTTCCTGTCCGCCGCCGCTGATTCCCAGCAGCCGCCCCCCGCAGCCGCGCCCCGCCGGCCCCTCCGAGGGGCTCCGCCGCTGCCGCCCCCCTCGCTCCGTCCTCTTCCGCAGCACATTCCCCCCCCCCGCCCGCCCTTGCCTCGCCCCAATGCCCCCGGGAGGCGCCTCCGGCCCTGGCCCGGCCCCGCCGCTGGCTCCGCCGCAGACACCTACTTCTTGCAGGGGATGAGCGCCTTCCTCTCCTCCAGGACGCGGAGCCGCTGGTTGGGGCCGTCGTAGGAGACGGCGGCCCGCGTGTTGCGGCCCGTGCCGTGCTCGTAGGTCACGGTGCGCCCTTCCCACTGCCGCGGCGCCTGGCACGGCTCTGCCCCGGCCCCCGCCGCCGCCGCGCCGCCCCGCAGCAGGAGCCCGCCCAGCAGCAGCAGCAGCACCGGCCCCGGGACCGGGAGCGGCCGCCGCAGCCCCGCCGCCGCCCGCGCCATGCTCCGCGCCCCGCTCCGCGTACGGCCGGCCCCGCACAGCGCAGGCGGGCGGGCAAGCGCTGCGCGGCGGGGGGGGCGGGAGCGGCCCGCCTCCAAACCCGCATCACCTCCGCGGGGAGAGGCGGGCGGCGGCGGCCGGCGCTGCTCCTCCCGGGGGAGCGGGAGGCAGCGGGGCAGCGGGCGACGGGACCCCCCCGCCCCGGCCCTCCCATGCCACGCTCCGTGCACCCGGGAGGGTTTGCTTGCCCCGGCCGTGCGCACTGGTCCTCGAGGGGCGATGCGAGAGGGGCAGCGGCAGGGGCCGAGCCTCGCGGTACTTCCGGCGGCTCTGGGTGGGCTTTGTGTCCCCCCAGGCAGGACGGGTTAAGTGCTGTAGTGTTGGTCTCGAGAGAGGGAGGTCGGTGGCCCCCACGCTCTGTCACCAAGCACACGCCTCCCCCTCGTCTCCCACTGCCTCTCAGTTTGGCTCCGGATGATCTCCTGGCACACGGAGGCAGGAGGAGCCCGCGTCCCACCGGCACCCCGAGCTCTGCCGGGCCCGCGCACGGCAGCGCCGCTGGCACCTCTGAGGCTTTCCGAGGCTGCTGCAATAAGCTGCCACTGCGTTAATCTTCCTGTCTCCGCGGGGTCCTCAAAGGTGTTTACCCACAGGGGAGAAAGGGGCCGGGGGTCTCACCTTAGGAATTTCTTCCTAATGTCTAATCTCAGTCTCCCCTCTGGCAGGTTAAAGCCATTCCCCTTGGCCTGTCCCTACAGGCCCTTGTCCAAAGCCCCTCTC
>WYDI02004624.1:0-28190 GCA_009867235.2 Psittacus erithacus
TTGTGAATGCTCCATCCCTGGCGGTGTTCAAGGCCAGGTTGGACAGAGCCTTGGGTGACATGGTTTAGTGTGAGGTGATCCTGCCCATGGCAGGGGGGTTGGAACTAAATGATCTTAAGGTCCTTTCCAGCCCTAAATATTCTATGATTCTACGATTCTATGATTCTAAGATAATTCAACCGGTTTTATCCCTCAGTTTGAAGTGTGTTGAACTAGTAGAGGTCATCCTGCCCTTTCCATCTGTTTTTTTTTTTATTATTTGTGTATGGAAATAATGGAAAAAAACCCCAGTCACCTGGGATAATTCATTTAAGTGAGCTAGCTGAATAAACAGGAAAGAAGAAAATACTGCCACCTTGCTTGCAGGAAAAGATGTTTGACAAAAACTGGTTTAACACCAGCAAACCAATGAATTGTTCAGCAGCTTAACTTTCATTACAGCTTGAACAGAAAGCCTGTACTGCTTAATAATACTACTTCCGTAGTATTTGTTTTGTAAAGCAAACATATTTAAAATCTAATTTTAAATTAACCAACCTGATTGATCTTCCTGTTACTTTATTTTAGAGATTCAGAGGAGTTACCAGGGAAGAATCATATTTTAGCTTTACGCTTAAATTGAGCACAAAGTCAGGATTTATGTTTAAGGAGGCTGCACATGACTGCAGGAGCCTGTCTTTTAGCAAAGTTATGAAAAATATCATTCAAATATATAAATCTGTAATATTGCTGGACAGTATTTATTCTTTGACTTGTGAAAGGAACAGCAGTTCACACTACCATCAACTTTGCTTAAAGTAAGTGCAAGTGCAGTGAAATAATACTCATAAATAAAATCAGGCTAAGTCACTAAGTAACTAATAAAGCTATAGTGATAAATAAAAAAAGTAATATAAAAAGAGATGGATTTTTGTCTTTTTGGACTTTGTATAAGACAATCTTGCTGAGGTTTTTTTTACATTCCAGCTGAAGCCAATGCTGTCCCCAGTAACAGAATACGTGAAAGTGTAACAGGTGCAGTGGGTTTCCTTATGGGCGGGCATAAGGCTGGTGGCCATATGTTGTAGTTCAGTTTCTTAGTCTTTAGATGGCACTAGCTGCTTAAGCATGTCAGTTTTTAACTTTTCTAAGGTGTCCCAAGTGGGAGATGAGGGAACACAGCAATAACTTCTAAACGGATATTTTTGTAAGGAAAACACAGTACACTCAATGCATGCTGCCTCACCTCTCAGAAAAAAAAAAAGAAAAAAAATTGTATTTTGGACCGAAAACTTGAAGGATGTGGCCCAGCTCCAGGCCACAGGGCTGAGAAAAGTCTACATCTGAGGTCAGTCTGTCCCTAGGCATTGTACTACAGCTCTGAGGTGCAAATAAAGCAGCAAGGGATTATCAAGTTGTTTTCCCATCTATTCTGTCTCTGACAGCTGTATAAAGTCACAGAAATACACTGTTTTGTTGATACCATGAGAGGCTCTTGGTATGCTGCAGTGATCCATTTGTGGCTCCCTGTGCTATGGCTAGGTCTAATTCTGTTGTTGGTGTGTGAAATGACAATACTGCAGTATATAGTTGTGATTAAGGTTATGAAAAGAAGTATAACTGATAGCATACTGCTTTGCTGAAAATGCCATTGTGTTCCTAGGTTTGGTGATCCACTGCAAGTAAAGTTGTTTGAAATCATAGATTTTCCATATGCTGTGTCGCATTTCAGTAAGATACAGGGCTTCTGCATGTTTTTAAGTACAAAATTAATGTGCATTCTGTGTAACATAGTATTGATTCAGCTGATGATAACGACATACAAGGACATTTAAGCTGTGTCTGCCTCTACTGCAGAATGTTTTCAATTATATGCCAGATTAACTCAATGATGCATTAACCAAAAAGGAATTGAGTACGGCTGCTATAGTTAACAATGTGCAATTACTCCTTAACTGCAGACTTTTAAAGCCTTGTTTTCATCTCAAAACACAGAACAAGTGCTGCTAGACCCATTTTGTGGATGAGGAAACTAGAACATCAAAATTGGACGATATGCACAAGATCATCCAGGAAATGTCTGACATATCTGGAAATGGAATTTGGGTGGATTCCTAATCTCTATTCTTGTGCCTTCACTGACAGATTAATTTTCCATCTGCTGTACATCTTTATATGACAGTAGTGTAGCTGTTTTCCACAAGATAGTCTGAGCTAGTGTCCAGATTAGAACAATGGCTATGACAACTGTTTTCTCTTTGATGGAATAGCATAAAAATGAATAGTGCTTTAAAGTAAGCATATGTGTCAACAAAACATGAAGTACTGAATGCTGCCAGTACCTGCTTCCTTTTCTTCAAGTGTTGTCTTCTGTTTGAGTGTCATCGTCTGTGTGTGTTTAGACTTCACAGGATGCTACTCCATGGATTTCCACTGTTTTTTCTAAAGTCTGTGAGGTTGTAGCTATATAAGTGAAATCTGAATTTTGCCTTCTAGTTTCAAAGTGAACATTTCATAATCGAGTAGACATCAAAATGGCAGTCATGCAAAACATTGCAGTTGAGAAGGCTTTCACTGCAGCTGCTTCTCAATTTGACTTAGTAATGTTGCTAATGGACTGTCTTGTTTTCATGCTATATTTGTCTTGCTCCTTTTTGTTATTTATTTACTTTGGTGAACTGAACCAGACTTAATCTGTTTCTCAATTAGTTGGAGTTTTTTTGGGGGGGATGTTGGGTTGTGTTTTGACCCAGTATTACACATGGTTTCACTAAAGAACATAATAGTTAAGTGATTATCCCGAGATAGTTCAGTGAATGGCTCAGTATTCCTGAAAATGTTACCTGGCTCCTTGTCTTTTAAACTAGTCTAGCTGCTAAATCATACTGGCTCCCATACAAAATGAAACTTTGAGAACTGGAAGTCACTTTTCATACTACCTAATTGCCCATCTAATGGAAAAAAGTCTGTAAAAATCCTGCCTGGGAATCCTACCAACATTTTTTTTTAATAATGTTTAAGCAAAGCTTTTTGCATTGAATAGTTTATTGTCTGTTGACATTAATTCACAGGGAGCATAAATACATAAAGTTGAATCTGTGTTTTACCAGAGCAAAGCAGAGTGCACAGCACCTGTGAGGTGAATTTGTCTGTGATTTGCCCAGCAGAAAATAGATGCTGTTTAAGAAAAAGATGACAGTTTCTGCAGTAGCCAGTATAAAAAGAAAGGGAAAAATATCTCATAAAGCATCTTTTCTTGTATAGTGATTTTTAAAAGACGAGCTTTTCCAGTTACTCAATTTCTTTTTTCTTCCAAGTATTATTCCAAGGGTTTCTCACTTTATACTTTTCCCTTTCCCATTGTTTTTAATTTTTTTCCAGCCTGGATAGTATTATGATGACCATGACAATTTTAGGCAGTAAGTGAGGAAAGGTTTGTGAGGTGAATCTGTTATTAGACAGTGTGGTAAAAAATGGCCATACTTTAAGGTGCAGGTATGATGTGGAGAAGTCTTGTTTGTTCAGTACCTTATCTGTATTTGTTACTGTGTCAGTTGGTTTAATAATGATAACAAAAAAGACCCTTAGCTCTTATTTTCCATTTGCCAGTCCAGTTTCCCCTGTCCATTCCTGTTTCAGTTGTGAAAACAAAGTGAGCCAAAATATGGAGAAAATTGAATAGAAATGAATGCTGAAAGTTTTTCTTTTTGTCTTTTTTAACTTATTCACAGTGAGGTTTGTTTGCTTTTGGGAGATGGAGATGGCTTCTAATAGTAAAACAGTACTCAAATCAGTAAATGCTACAGTATAAATAAATTGTGCATATGAATTAATATAAAACAAAAATTCTTAAGATGCACACATTATTTTAGAGTTCAACTTGTATCTTTATATATTTCTAAACATGCAGTTTTATTTTGCATATCATCTCTATAAACAAATCTTTAAGTTCTGTGGCTTACAATGTCATATTACCTACTGATGTAAAGGTGTTTTACTCACATTAAATTCCAATTTATCTTTCTTTTAGCATCCTTAAAATACAAATTATTTTATATAAGTAGTTCCCTACGTAAAAATTCTTCCTGGTTTGCTAATATGATGAAGCTAGAGATATATACACTTATATACACCTAGAATGACCTGAACAAAATTGCAAAAGATGAAAAAGCTTCCAATCTGGGAGAAATCAATGTTGGAATATTAAGGTTTTACACATTTTTAGAAGTGGATTAGCATAGCTGTTGCATAATCAGATATTCCAGGGTAACGCCTTTTGCTTGGATAGGCTCTTCCATAACAAAAATAAGAATTTTTTCCAAAATAATCAGTCTTTTTACGAAGTAGAATTACTCTTCAGTGATTGGATTATTGTATGCTGAAATAAAATACTCACCTGAGAAGAGCTGGTTCAACCAAATAGCACTTTGTAACAAATATTTTGGTTGGTTTCTCTGGGGCACCTAGGGTAAGGTGTTGGTATCTTGAGATTTTCAAACAAGGGGAAATTAGGTAAATTTTCACTGAAACCGGAACCTTGCTCATTGTAAAACTCCTAACTCATCAAGGCATATAGTATGAGATTTCAGAAGAACAATATTTGGGAGCTTTTCCTCTAAACCAAAATGTTATGATTTGGGTGAGTATTGCTTGATTTCTCGTTGTATCAGTGGCGTTCACATTCAGTTCTCTTCAACACTGGCACCCTTACTCTGGTAACAAACTAAGCTGATGTGTCTCTGTTCTGTTCACCTCTGCTCTGAGTTTAGGCCACTGGAATTCTTGACATTTCCAAAAGGGTTTCTGTGGGTTGTTATGGATTCAGAGCTCTTCCTGCTGTGATAGCAGACTGTTGTCTCATGCAGATACTAGTCTAATGATGAGGCAGCAAAGTGGTGACTGAGTGAGACAGACAGCATCTTCTACTAGATTAATCACATAATTGTCTGTCAAATTACTCAACTTTCCTGCATTGGCAGTGGAACTGAGACTGTCTCTATTCTTGCCAGAGCTTTCCCCTATCTTTGGCTATATTTTAAACATTTCCAACTTGTGCAGGCTATCTCTGCCTGTTACTTTTCTGACATCATACATTTTGCTGTCAGTAATCCAGCAACACACAAATAATTTGATTTTTATGTCTGTTATTTATACTCCAGAGTTGAGTAAATTGCTGCACTTCAGACCCAATCCAAAATCTAATGAAGTAATTGGAAACATTCCAGTTGACTTCACTACGCTTTACATCAGGCCCATAAGTAGTACTTGCCTGCCACTGAGTCAGACTTACAAAAGACAAACAAAGCAGAATGTTTTTTGCCATCCTTACCTAGTCATGGTAAGGAAAAAATAGCAAACAAGAATCAGAATACAGTTTAAATTATAACTACATCAGCTGCTAGTCCTAAATAGTGCTTCATTCAAATACATAATTTGACAATAAAAACTACTTAAGCATCACTGCATTAAAGGATTTGTGAAGAGGTTTCTTTTATTTATTTCTGACTTTTTAATTGTATTTTAATTGGCTGTTCAGTGTATTCTGCATCATGCTAACATGGGTAGAGCTCTTGTGATTGTTAAGTGTTACTTTTATTTTCAATATCTCCTTTTAATGTGTTACAAGCAGCAAAGTGCTGCTGCTAACATCAAATGTGTGAATCACTTGGTAAAAGAGAAATTAAATAGTGGAGAAAAGTAAAAAGTATTTATTTTCTCTTCTACAGATAGCACTGTGAGCAAAGGGGACTTTTTCTCCTCCTAGTAATGCTAAAAACTGCATAAACTGTTAAACTTTTCTTGAAGGAACTTGAAAAGTTAAAGATAAAAAGCCCACCACACTATGACTTTTCCCCAGGGGTGCAGCAGGCTTTGCAAGGTAAGCAAGCGGGAGCACTGTGCTATGGGAGCAGGTGGCTAATTAGTGCTCTTTATCATCCTTAATCCTAGGGGAAGGGAGAAAACCTTTTAAATCTCTCTGTCAAAAATGGAGGTAGTCAGGATGCAAAGGAAGCCGTGACAAGCTGACCGTGTAGAAGCTGTGTTGAGAGTTAATTCAATTAGATCTTTAATGCAAATATATTTGGTATATTGTTACATATTCCTCAGCAAGGGCTTAAGTCATAATTTTAGTACCTCTATTGAAATTAAATTTGTGAAATATTAAAATTATATTGAAATAAAATTTGTGAAACTTCAGCATCTAGAAAAACAGCAGATTAAAGTATCATTCGCTTACTAAATGAAAAAAGATTAACTGAGTTTTAGGATGCCAGAGAAGAGTCTGGCAGAATCTGAGAACCTGGTGAAACCTGGTAGAATCAGAAGACTGAATTCTCACAATTCTAAACAGGTCATATAAGCTCAGATTCCCAGATTTAATTAGGTATCTCTTTTTTTTTTTTTGGCTGCAACATTATTAAGGATCTGGTCCCTTGTTTTGCAGGTCTTGGTTCTGTGGATGTTTCCTTCTCAACAGCATATCCTCAAAAATAGAAAAAAAAGGGGAGGGCAGGAGGAGCGCTTTTGAGGTTGGATCAGCTGCCTGTTCTGGTTTGTTATTCAGCTACATAGAGAATCACATTAGAACAAACAGGGCGTAAGCACAGGAGTGGAAATGATCACCAGCGAGGAAAGGGAGCTGGAAGCACTTAGCTATCTTTGTCAATGTGAGAAGTGTCCTTGGAACCAGAATGCCTCATTTCTCCAGGCCTCATCTACACTACAAAGTTTTCTAAGTTGCCTTGTGTTCCCACACAAGTTTGTAAGCTGGCAAAGCATAACCATTCCTTTGAAAGAAACTTGTCCACACCAACCCTCAGCCACCAGACTGCTAATGACATAACAATGCTAGCACCTAGAGGCTTCTGCCACCATACATAACAATCTTTTTTTAACCAGTAACATTTCACATGTTACTTTTACCAACTTTAGACTTTTTATTAGGGCCTCTTGCAATAGGATGAGGGGAGATGGTTTTAAACTACAAGAGGGGAGATACAGGCTGGATGTGAGGAAGACATTCTTTACAATCAGGGTGGTAAAATACTGAAACTGGTTGCCCAGAGAGGTGGTAGGTGCCTCATCCCTGGAGACATTCAAGTCCAGGCTGGATGTGGTTCTGGACAACTTGATCTAGTTAAAGGAACCAGACTGTCTTTATTGCACAACTAACTGAACTGGCTTGGTCCCTGCAAACCGTTTTCTGAGACTATTGGTCTGCAAGTGTACCTACATTCATGAAATGTAGACTCTCAGAGTATCACCATGCTTTAGATCAGGAAAATCTTACATTTAAAGACAACTTATTAATCATAGTTCTCACACATGGTGAGAGTTTAAAAAAGAGAAAACATTTGCTATTTTATTCATGTCTTGGAACCATAGGAATGAGAAGAAAAGGAATTTTATGTCTATGAGCAGGTTTACAGAATTTCATTTAATTGTTTTTGGGATACTTGTCTATTGATATTGTAGCATTTACACTGCATGGTGACTGATACTGCGCTGTTTAGTAAATGTTTAGGCAGGAAAACCAATATAGTGCAAAAGTAGAAACACATGTAATAAACCAGCTTGGTGCACACAACAGCAGAATATCCTTGTGAAGACAAGTGCATGAGTTAGATACCATAGCAAAGAAGCCAAAACCAGGATAAATATTCTGTGATCATTACCTTAAAATACTTGGATCAGTTGCACTCTTGTATAACTCAGATGTTTCTTTTAATAGTGACAGTGGCAAGTGATTATGCAAAGGTGTACGCCAGTGAAAGCAGCAGAACTGAAGGAAAAGTCTGTTCTACAGCTCAGTAGTCAATAAAATACACTAAATGAAGCAGATGGGTTTATTTTAAAAACTATATTGTAGTAATTGTCCAAAGAATGTCTGCAACACAAATAGGACTACTGTTTACATTTTGAAACTGGCATTTCTTTTTGCTAAATTAATTCAGTTCTAAAAATGCTATGCAAGATTTGAACATAAGCATTCCACATCCTCACAACATCCTTTAGTGGAAACATAGTATGAAAAACTAGGCTGTGATATACAAATGTGTTTTGTCTGTACTAATCTAGTCTAGGCAAAGGCTTTTACATCCTGTTGATAATAATTCTCATTCTGATGGCAGGTGCTGAGAACATTGTGGAACAGCAGTCTGATACAGGAAAGTAAGACCAAAATATGCATAATTTAAAAATTATGAATGCCACAGTCTCAAAATTAGGAGGGCTTCTGCTGCTGGTTTACATTATTCCCTCTCTTATGCTGTAGTATCAGTAAATACATTTTGTCATGATAAATTCCACCCTAATCCTAGTGAATGTGGCTTTCTCCTCATCCTTGACTAGAGGAATATAAACCTTTGTTACCAAAACCCCAGAAAAAGTCAAGAAGTCTTTTTTCATATTTCTTCATTGGCTCCATCCTCATTGAAACATGTTATTGCTGTAATCTGAATATAGATTTCCCTGAGTTTGTAACTTCTGGCAATTTTCTTTTGAGTTCAATATGAACACCTTTGTACTAATCAGATTGTTCCTATCTTTCAATCAAAAGCCCATGAATCTGTGGTTATATAGATTCAGAATATCTTTTAAAATAGCTGTTGTTAGTAGATGTAGGATGTAATACTATGGAGTAACTGTTAAGAAAACAGAGATACTGAATAAGTAATTCAACACTGCAGCATTAGCTGTTCTTTTAGTTATCAAATGTAACTTAAAGTACGTATACTTTCAAATGCCACTTTTATCTAGACTGCAAAATTTGGAAAAGAATGTAACTTAAAACTGAGAAATGTTTTCCCTGTCAGCTGCAGTGAGAATAATGTACAGGAAAAGGTGATGTAATGATCATATCGCTTACATTATTCTCTCCCTAATGAATAATCTTCCACACTAAGGATGAGCTCACTTTCTATTATTGGAGTCACATCTGTAGGCCACAGCACACTGCTGAATGTACTGGAGTTTTGATGCTGTACAATCTGCCTGTAGCTAACACTTTCCATTAGCATTGCAAAGCCATTATGTGTACTACATATGGAGTAAATGTTCCTCATGAGGAATCCCACTGAAAAAAAACAGAAACAAAGCTTTTATTTGCAGCAGTTGTACTTGGGATTCACACCCTTCCTAAGCACAGCTGTATCTTTCTTTGAAAACCAGTCTGGACTATTATTAGTTGGAACATCTAAAACATGGGATGAATGTTTTCTGTTCTGCTTTCAGCCAGAGCTCTAGGTTTAATTTCAAACTAAGGATAGAAAATCCTCTCCATTTCTATTCCTATTTGTAGCTTCAATGCGGACAGTGTACTCAGTTGTGAAACTGTGTAACTTATGTAATTTGCTTTCTGTAAATGATGAATCATATTCTTATTTAGACCTGGTAAAATGAGTAATGCTGAGAGTCCATTTAGAGTTCAAGAAATAACATAATTAGAGCCACTGAATAATGTAATTCAGTATTATAAATGTCTTGAATACACAAGCTGTGATTAATATCAATGAAGCGGGAATGGACAGAGAAAAATATAGCATGTGTAGAAAGTCTAAAAGAAAGAATCTCTCCCTTAGAACAGGCATGTTCCCTTATGCCATTCACTTTCCCTGTGTCTAATCCAATAATTGTACTAGCCTGGAAAGAATACCAGGAATATTTTAGGCCTCAATTCAGGAAACAGATAAGCATAGGCTTAAAATTACACGTTTCTGTGTGTTTGGTTGAGAGCAGTACTGGGAGCTACATAGCAGACCGGATTCCCTTCTTGTGGTGAGTGTGTATTTGTGGCAGTGGTGATTCTACAGCTAACTGTAAGCTTTGTTTCAGTAGGAATAAAGTTTTCTCATTTCAGTGTTTTGTCTCTGTATTTATAAAAAGAATTTTCATAAAAATTTCTGAGCTAAAAAATATTAAGGATTGCATAGGAAATATAAAAATCATTCCTTTTCCAGATATGGTCGTAACACTGTAATCTTCACTATTAGCTAAACAACCCGTCATTACAAATCCAAAACTAGACATGCATCTATACCCCCATGTACACAGACATACCCTTATATAAGCAGCAGCTAAGCAGTTTCAGATTTAAGACCTTTTCATATTTTACAGACCATTAGGAAGAAAATTATTTCCCTCTCATTCATCAGTCTTCATGCACAGTAAAGGAAGCCCTGTGATTTCTATTCTTTTACACTTTTCCCGCCTTTTTTCCCTTCTGTTTCTGCTCCTCATGTTGCCGCATGTTGTTACGCTTAGGTGGGACAGGCTGAGAAGTTGAGAGCTCTGCTGCCCAGGCCTTATACATGTCAGACACCTTCTCCATCTCTGCTTCATCTCGTCTGAGCTTTACATTTCCTTAGCTAGCCAGTAAGTTAACCTGCAGGTGTTTCCTGGGTTCCTGCAGAATTCTTGCTCTTGAATTTAGTCTTTTTCTGATTAGTAGGCAGTTCATTGTCACTCTCGCCTGTGAAGCTACATTTTTAGCTTGTTCAGAATACTGTGATTTTTAAAAAATGAATTAATAAAAGCAAGCAAAAGCAAACAGGCTAGCATATGAATGATGCAGATTGAACTTTTAAACACGTTAGGTGACATCTCCATACATCCTGGCTATTGGAGTAGGAATGCTGAGTTGTACATGTGGATAAGTTTACCTCCCCAGGTAGTATTTACCCACTCAGGCTCCCCCACCTTGATATTCTGATGTCTGTGTGCTTACAGTAACTGAGTTACCTCCTAATCCTGCTTTGTCTGCTTCATAGGATTCTGGCTGTCAGTGTCCCACAGCAGAATTAGTGCTATCTCTACATATGAAGATGAAGCAGGTGAGTTGCTGGGGTGATCTGTGGTCCAGTTATGCTGCTCTGTGGAAAGTTCTTTGCAGGTGACTCTAGCTGTCAGCTGGAACAACTTGTCAAATTTGTGCCAAGGTCTGCACTGATCCCAGGACTTGCTCAGCTGGGCTGTGCTAACAGAAAAGTTCCCAGTTTAGATATAGCCTTAAAGGTGCCACATCTCCTTAATGACTGCATGACATCTGTCCTTATGGCTGTCTGTAGAAATCAGTATCACCAACAACTGGAAATAGCAGAAGCTCGTCATTTATTGAGATTTTCACTTATTTATTAAAATTTGAAGTGGACTCATTGCTGTGCAGTGACACATTGTCTTCCTCACTCACATTTAACTGCACATCTTTCTTCCATCCATCTTAAACTTTCATTCTGGGGATTTTTATGTTTCTTCTAGATTCAGTAATTGAAGCCTACAGTGCTTGACACATTTGGTGAACATTTTTTAAGTTCTATTTCTACCAACTCTTTTTCTCCTAGCTGCTACCATACCTTGTCCTTTGAGAGACATCAGGATTATTCCCCTGTCCCATTTCAAGACCTGAATAATTCTGCAAAATTAATGCATGATGTCACCTATGGGTAGAAATAAGCCATTATGTCCCTCATCACGATATTAATCACTGAATTATTCAACTCACTCTCAACCTTCATATAAATGTATCATATTTTATAAAGTTTCTGTCAGTTCATATTTTTAGTGGATAAACATCACCCAACAAAACAAGCATTTTCATTTCATAGTATGAGATAGAAAGTAGGGAAGTATATTCAATTCATCATATTAATTTCAGTTGTCCAGGTATTTTTTCTCAGAGTTTGTGTTTAGTCTTTGCCTGGGTAGCCATATTTCTGTAAATCCTAGAACAGATCAGTCTTGTTCTGGGCAGTGCAATACCAAGTGAAAGCATCAGCTCCTAAACTGACAAGCCAGTGAGTAACTTTCCTCTCTCTCAGACTGCAAAATACTCAGAAGTATATATGTGTATTTTTTAAACTACAAAATGTTTCTTCAGGGAGTGTAAATTTTCTCTAATTGCATCATTGGGCACAGAGTGGAGTAAAACAAGAGTACAGATGATTACAGTTTGCACAAAGTGAATGCGAGTTTGTTTTCCCATAGTGCAGCAGGTAAGGAAAACACATAAAACCTCTTTGTTGAAAAGAGATGATGTTTTGCATAAATGCACAGCTTTTACTTTTACAAAAAGCTCTTGTGTCATCGATTTTCTTATTTAGCTTCACTTAAAAAACATCAGACACAAGAAGAGTGAAATGAATGGAAAATAGAAGTAAAACTGTTTTCTGTAAAGAAAACAGTGAAGGAGTAGAAGCTTTTCAGAGATATGGATCAGGCTGCCTTTTCACTCTTCACTCCTGCTTCAGCATTTGCTACCATGCTTCGTTTCGTATCTCAAAGCTGAATTCTAGTCTACAGCAATTCTTGAAAGGGATTTTTTTTTCCCTTTGTTTGAACATTTTTGAGTCATTTTGGGTATCTCATAAGAGCTATGTAATGAGAATGTGCCTCCCTGATAGAAGTATCTGACATCGAAGTATCTTGACGTGCAACCTGGAGTAACTTGTTTGTTTAGAAGATTGCTTCCCCTCATGGCATATAATAAAGGACAGACCAAATAAGAAGTGAAATCTGTGGAAGTCTGGTATTGCTGAAAGAGAAGAAAAGTTGTTTCATGTGTAAAGATTATGGGTTCAGGTATTTTTCCAGTAAGGGTCCAGAAGATGGAATCAGTTTCTGAAGTAAATCTAAATGGTTGTTCAAAAATCAGATTGAAAACCTCAGCCTTTTGTATGATGTAAGTGTTTTCTTTTTTCATTTGGGTTTGACATGCCACAAGAGTCAGACACTTTTGTGTTCACATTCAGTGCAAATAATACCCAGTATAAATTAGTACCTACACAGGAATTGTCTTCACAACTAATGTTAAAGGCAGCTACTTCTGGGTTTAATCATAGTTACTGATTATCAGTGCAAAGCAAAACTATGGGAGAACTACAAGAGAAGCGAGAGTCAGCTCAATGGAATGCTGTTCTGTGGATCAATATTTCTTTATTCATCTTTCATTTAATCATATGCACTGGATTCCAGTTTTATATCTTGTTCAAGGAATGGCACTTCTAGGAGCACAAAACTTGGGTGTTCATGTAGTGCTACTCGCTACATAATCAACCGTATGAGAGCTTAATTTTTAGAACACTTGACACCATGTCATTACATCAAAATTAAAGTTTTCATTTAACAGGTTAGTTTCTTCCTAATAGTTGCTAATAAAGGCATAAAAACATGACCTAGATGTGCCTCCTCCCATGATATCTGCTTTCCAGACAAAGCAAAACTGCTACAAGATAAACCCAGTTGCCAGTATTCTGGGAATCATGTCTCTTAAATAACTGAGCAACGCTTTGTGCGTAATGGGGGTGAGAATTTTAGAAGCAGCTCAGCCTGCAAAGTATGCAGATACATACTTCAGCATTTTCATTAAATAGTAAAAAATCTATGAAGGATTAACTAGTGCTGTTTCCTCTTGGCTTTCTATGGTGATCTGTGGTGTCCTATCTGCCACTTAAAATGGGAATAATTCCACACTGGGAAGCAAACCCATGAAAGCCTCATGGCCTGATGTGCCCAAGACTTTTGACAGGTGGAGTCTACCTATGTAGCCACAATTAGATAGTGCTACAAGATTTCTCCTTTCCTAGTGTGGGACCAGTTGTGTCTTGCTTGTGTACATGATATCCACTGGAGCAGAAGACAAGGGATAGAGTGTCCAGCTCAATCATGCACTGATATTCACCATAAGAAAATCAAAACTCGTCACTGAGACAATATTTTCTTAACAATCTCTTAAAGGTTCCTGAGACTTTTTGCAAGTCATAGTGTCTCCTTTTCTCTGTACAAGCTAGACTTCTTCACCTGACTTCACGAATACAAATGTACAAGAAGGCACATGTTAAGAAGCAAAATAGCAAATAGCTAATGTGATACTTAATAAAACCAAAACAACCCACTTCATAAACTTCTACAGGCTAAAAAAATCATAGTTAAAATGTTTATTAATTGTGCAATAATACGCAAGTAAATTTAATTTCTTAATGAAGTAGCTTATTAGAACAGGTGGTTTCACACACACAAGCTGTGAGTGAATATTATCTTTAAGTTCTACATTTGTCAAGTGCTTTCAGATACATTGTCTCTAATAAATGACTAATACGTGAATTGCAGAAAGCAAGCTTTATCAATTTTATTTAGATTAATGTACAAATTTGTGCCAGATTTTTAAGTTCACTACAGGTGAACATCCATTTGCCAACTCCGAGAACATATGTTTCAAGTATTAGAAAATTAGCTGTAATTTTAGCTGTATGGTACACAGCTAAACCTGATACACCAAAACCAAAACATGATAACTACTGTTAAAATTTTTCTGTATTGCATATAAGTAATCTGATGTGGTTTTGTATTTATATTTTATGTTCTGATTAATGGAAACGTAAATATTTAGATTTCAGTCATCTTTTTCATTTCATATTCCCTTTGTTGTAACTCCTGATCTCTGACTGAGAAAGGGTTTTTGAAGCCTTCCCCTGCCTCAGCTGGTAGGACAGCACTAAAATCCATGCAGCTATTGAAACTGTCCTCCTGTCTCTAGCTGCAGAAGCTAATCCCAGAGGACTAGTAAATCATGTAAAACAGACAGTAAGGAACTCCTGGACAATTTAGGAAGCACTGTCAGCCTTTCCCTCTGCCCATGGGTTCCCCACTTTTGTCTGCTCCAGAGGCCTATCTCAAGACTCTCACCAGATGTGATCAGCTGGGTTTCACACTCAGGGCAGTAGTGACACAGAGAGCCTATTCATCCTGCTACAGAGTGCATGGGCAACTCTAACCCCCCAGGTGGAATCTCCAGGCAGCTCAGAGCTCCATCTGGTAGCCATTCAGACTATGTGAACCCAACTTGCATTTGAAACAGCTCCCTTCTTCTTTCTGTATGCCACATTGTTGTGATGAGACATCATGACTGATGTGAAGCCCAAAGCTTATATCAGGTAATAGCATTAGCAGCAGTTATATGAACTTCTCCCAGCCTTCTTAGAAGCTTGAAGGATGCTTAAATGTGGAAACCTTTAATCAAAAGTTTAGCTAAATGCATAGATGGATAGGTTTAAGCATCTGTAAGACAATTTATTTCAAAAACATCTAGGAAAGCAACTGGGTTACTTACCATTAATTTGTTACCATTACTGAATGTAGCTGGCAGTGAAAGGCATCTAAATCATAGTTCTATCCTGGTGTTTGATGATTTATACCAGAATGTGAACGGAAGAAATATTTCTATCCCCATACAGTAGTATCTTTCAGCTTTCATTTTAAAAGTCAATACTGTATTATAGAATACAACAAATCAGAGGAACTCAGATGATTTTCTAGATACTTCTCTTATTGTCACTTCTTGTAAGATATGTTACATTATGTAGTATTTAAGCTTATTCATGTGATGCCCAAATTTTAATCAGTTTGTCAATCAGATTGCTGTAGAAATAGGTCTGATATCAGGGAAAAGTATGATATAATCAGAGGAGAAATGAGTCATATTTACTGCCCTAAGGTCTAGACTGACGTAGTGCATGCCATTGTACACTCAAAGGTCTTAATATGCATGATGAGCAATGGCATGTGAGTAGATTTGTATTTTGAGAATATTGTTGCAATATATATTTGTTTTATACATTGTAAAGCGCATGTCTTGTTTCACCTGGAGTCTTCCAGCTGTGTGCACAAAAGTATTAGGTCAGTCTAAGTTGATTGTGAAACCAAAAGGTAAGGTTTTTAACTAAAAATTTTAACTAAAGGTTAACTGAAGTGTCTTGGATAAAAAATGAGACTTTGTAAATACAGAGAAAATTACCATAGTGCTATGTGATGCTTGAGAAACAAATGCCTTTTTTAAAAAGGTGGAGGACCAGAAATTGGGGTTTACCAATTCAGAATTTATTTACTCGAGATCTTGTATTAAAACACAGGAAAATCTTCAGAGCCATAGGTCCATTATGGGACCCACAGGCAGTAGTAGTCTTATAGACAAAGAAAGCCTTAGTCTCCCTGCATAAATACCAAGAAAAGGTCCTGAAATGTGTAACTTGAAATCAGAGCTGTCACCACCAAGTTTCTTCAGGAAAACACCCGACTTTAATTCATTCTGTGAATACAAGCTTCACAAGTATGCTTTTCACCATGAGGCAGACCTTGAGCTAGAAGTAGCCTGTAATCAGATACAGTTCAGGTATATTTCACTGCAGTAGAAATCCACTAAAGGATGTACAGGGTTTACATAAAAATAATGTCAAAGCTCTTAGGATGATATTCTAGTATAGCGAACTCTTTCCTACCTCAATTCTTATGTCAAATTTCATTAATTCAACCCTATCGTAATACTAAACTGCATGCACCTTCCCATGGTGCCTCAGTAGAGTGCATGTCAAATATGAAACACTTGCATATTTAAAGGCCTAAGAGCCAGGAATTAGAACCATTCAGCTCTTAGGCCTTTAAATATGCAAGAGTGTTTCAGAGCACTCAGCTGAACTGCTGCAAAACTTCAAGTACAACTAAACCCTGTTATGCTTCACCACTGCTGGTGCACTTAATAATAGGCCACCAGAATCTTTAGGTGTGGTGCCAGCATCATTTACACTAACCTAAGCTCAGGGCCAGTACCAAAAGGGAAGATCGTATGCGGCCCTAAGGAGTGCTTTTCCACAGCCTCCGTCAGTGGCATTTGAGCATGCCAGAAATAAAATTGATCTGGCTAAAAACCATGTAACCAGAAGAAAATAATCTATCTATCTCAAAAAATGGGCTGGGGTGAAACCCTTTCTTTAAAACTTTAAATCATTTTTAGGACAGTAATGATCCCCTATGCTGGACCTTCTGTGCTTAATGGATAATCACATCTTGCCTGATTTTTAAGCAGAAGACCTACATATTGAACAAGAGTGCTGTCTAATTACTGCAGGAATGAAAGGGCAACTACAGTGCACAACATACTATACAGTAACTAATTTTAAGCTAGTCATGCTGGAAATTTGCAAAAGGAAGAGGATTCTCTTGTGAAAGAGAATTCAAGATTTTAATTCAGATGGTCAAAGCTAATGAATCTTTTTCTCTGGCTACTCAAGTCTCCTAACTGTGTGAAACAATAAGCAATGGCATGTGAGTAGATTCTTATTTTGAGAATGTTGTTGCAACATAAATTTATTTTATATAAAAGGTACTGCCTGGAGAGCTTTTTAGCTCTAAATAAAAGAGCATTATGCAGAGACCTATAAAAGCATAATTCACAGGACAAATACTTCATTTGAACTAATGCAAAAAAAATCTACTATATTAGGTCATAAATGTAAATGAATATATAGAGTCTCTTGTCTCTGACTATTCCCCTCACCAGAATATGAGATGCTTTGGCAGAGGCCTATGCAAAGAATAATCTCTTCTCAAAAAAGTTGGGGATAGTGATAGTGGGAATCTTACAAGTCAACAGTGGGAATAAACTCATCAGTATTTGTGTGGGTACACACAAAGTCTGTCTGTGCTAAGCTTGGCTGAAGCCACTGCAGTGAGTCACCCACAGATTTAAACAAAAAGTGTTGTGGAAGATTAAACAGAGGCTGAATAAGGAGTTCTCAGTCTTTACCATGTGTATTTAAGATCCTGTTCATTTTACTACAGATTCACAAAGTGAACTAAACAGTGGAGCATTTAACAGGCATTGAACGCAAGTGTCTTCAGTGTTCCAGGTTTTTCCTCACTCTCCCTTCTACTCCCTGCAGCAATTTGAAGATGTCTAAAATAATTTATTTTAAAAGTACTTTGAATAAGTACTTTCTCACCAAAAAGTCTTTTCACCTTTCAATATAGCTAGCTGAGCTATGTTGGTGTAGTAGAGATCAAAATTTAAGGTGAGTTGTTTTGAATGCTTATTGACACATACGTTGAAAAGATCTCTTTCTGTCTAAGGAAAGCAAAGAATTTTGAGAAGAGTTGTCTTCAGATCTGTAGGTGGAAAGACAGCAAGATGGGACATTTCTGTCAGCTTTACATAAAATAAATAGGTAAAAAGCAGTAACAAGTGATATAATAGCTGTGTTATTCTGTTACGCTACAAGTAAGTACTGGTAGTTTTTGAAGGGTGTCGAAACAAAGGGGTTGATTCTTCACCATACCTGTTTTGGGTTTTTTATAGATCTCTGATATTCAAGGCCTAAATATTAATTTTTCAGAAATAGAGGCTTTCTAGATATCTTTAAAAAATAGACATAGTTTAAGATGCTATGAAAAAGATCACGTCTCATTGTCTTTTAGGTGGCTATCTAAGTCAGTGCTTACGCTGTGGATATGTTTGCCAGCTGCCCCTCTGGAAGTAACAAATGCAGGAGAGTGTTCCACTGTTTTGTAAATGAAATTACATACTAGTTAGCTGAGATGTGACACTGCCAGTGTACTGCAGCACATAATTCAATCTGATTTAATTTTTCTCTTCATTCTGTGCAACTCGTACAATCCAGCTGTACTGCCAAGCTCTTCAAACACATTTCCAGAAGCAACATGAGCTGAACAAGAGCCTCTCATTCTTTGACAGGCTCCTCGGGCAGCTGTGTGGGTGGCTTTGGAGTTTCTTTGTGGTCTTTCATGTGGTTGAGTTGCTGATGGGCTGTTGTGTCTGCTTTGCCTTCCTGGGTATCAGTTCCCTTTGATTTTGAGGAATTTACACATCTTTATCCATCTGAGAGTACGGTTCTGTATAAAACTCTCCTGAATTATGCAAAATGCACTTCTTCATAAAAAAATGTATCTTCTAAATCCATGACCTGAATTCCAGTTGGATTGTGTAAAAACCTCAAAATGTGATGTTGAACATTTTATTTCAATTCTTTATTTCCCTGTTTATAACACAGGGAGTCCTTAGAAAGCACAGCCTGATTATAGTTTATTGACTATCAATAGAGAAAAAAAATAGAAGTTATATGTCTTTCTGCAAAATTTCTCAAACTAAATTTTGTGACTGTTGTATCATATGCTAGGATACAGTTGAGTAGAAGCAGTGGCACCAAATTGTGATTTTAAACATAATTCCAAATATTTCAAATGACAGCAAAATTTTAAGAGTCCTCTTGTTCTTCCTTCTCTTTGATCAGCTGCAACTCCAGTCTGTGCTCCCAAAGGTTTACAGGCACTGATCATTTTTACCTGGTTGCAAAATGGTACCATGTGTAACCACATTAGCTCTCATATTTGCTTGGGAAAAAAAAAAAGGTATATTATTTCCCTGCAGGTAATAGAAAATACAGGGTTAAACTGCATAGTTAGTATGTTAATGAAGATCTAAAAAATAGTTCAGATTAGTCCTATGCTCCTGAAAATCTTTATTTTATCTTTATCATATTGAACTGCTGACATATGATAAGCTGCTAGATGTAAAAATCTTTGAGTGCTTGTTACCACTTGTTACTGAGCTGTGGACACTGTTTTTCCCTTAGGGTGGCTGTTTGTTAAAGGAAAGCTTTTTTCGCAGTAGAGTTCCTGACATAACAATTTCTACTATATAGCGAGAACACATAAGTGCTTATGGCATCTGCAGATCAACACAGAGAATGTGGACAGTGATGACAGGAGGAGAATATGATATTTATGATTGTTCAGCTAAATAGTATGATTAAGTTAGAGACAGATGGGATAAACTGCAGGATACAGGCTAGTAATTTTTTTGACTCAGAGTTATTTTAGTTCAAATGGGCTTCTAAGGGATGTGGAAGAAGCCTCTAGACTGAACAAAACACACTGCTGCAATAGGATGACTTAATAAATCTTTTCACCACTGACTCCTAGGCTACATTGTTCTAAGTCTTTATGATCTAGAGATTTAGGAAGCTCCCTGACAGTACAAATGGTAGTATTGAGCTTGAGAATGTTTATTTTTCCCTGATAGACTTGCTCCTGTCTACTGGCAAATCTTAATTTTGTAGGTCTGTTGAAATTATGATCCCGTAAAGTGGTTTATATTCCAAGTATAAATTTCTGACATACTGTTTAAAAAGGACAAACTCACGGTAAATTAAAAAGTCCTAACGAAGTGAACTTGTAAATGCACGTTTAATACAGCTCTGTCATAGTAATGACATTCTTCACAGCTAGTTCTGTCCAGCCATAAACTGTATAAACTGGGATTTGTTGAAAGGGTTGCAGCAAAAAGGTGGGTTTCAGGGCTGCTTTGATACGCCATTGAAACCAAGGCCTATCCCTCTCCAACCTCTGAAATGTTTGTCTGGTTAAGGTGAGTACAGGTGAGAGCTATCTAGAGGGAAGTTTGAGATGATGCTGGTCCTCTAGAAGCAGACGTAAGTAAGGTGAGAATTGTATTTGTTTCTTTTATGGATGGCATATAGCTGCCACTTGGGTTCTTCAACTGAATGGTTTTAGATCCTCAATGGCAGTAAAGCAATGACATTCATTTCCTAAAAGGCTTATGTTCTGTCTGTATTCAGTCAGAAAATAGGAATCAGCATGGGCCTGTATATCCTTAACATTATCTACTCATGGATAGATTATTGGAATACACTATATTGGAGCTTATTTAATATATCAACACAGAAAAGAAGAACTGGTACAGAAATTGCTTGCACTGTGTTTGGTTAGGCTACCTAAGCCTTTAATTCAGGTCTGAGTTAAAGCTACAGCAATTATTGAGTGCTATTGCTCCTCTGGCTCTCAGCAAGTAGGCAAGCAGAGAGGGGAAATAAAAAGAATGCCAATTCTTCCTTCTGACCAGATGTATACCAAATCTGTCAGTGAGAACTGTTAAACTGTGCATGGTTATTCTAACTCAGTGCTTGATAGACATGGTCTCTTCCTTTCACGAAGCAATGAAGAGTACAGGAAGGAAAATTGGGGTCCAGAACTCATGTCTCTGAGTGGAAGGGCCTCTCAGTGCTTCCTCTGACAGATAAATCAGTTTCTACTCCTCCCACCCACCTTGTTAAAAGGAGGTGCCTTAAGCCACTTACTGGGCCTAAAATAGGCAAGGCATGGATGAGAGTAACAGACGCATCGGCTGCTGCATCACAAAATAAGAAGGCATTAGTAGTAATGTTATCCTCTAGTAGTTCTGTCTGCATTGATGATAGCTTCATCATATAACAGACAGACTATAAAGAGGAACACATTTTCAGTAATGGTGCCTGTGCAATTGGATTTAGATCTGTCAAATTATGGCTATATGAGATGCTCAGACACACCATCTGAGGCTGCATTTTTGTTTGTTGTGGTATTTTTTCAGGCAGATGTTATAAATTAGCTATCAAAATACTGAAGGCAGGCAAAATCCTTTCTGGTAGTGTTCAAGTGTGATGTGGAATCCACACAGACTTCCTCACACAGCCGCTGAAACTGATATGACTCAGCAAAGATCCTGAAGTGACTTGAAATGATTTTCTGCTGCCATTTGCCCACTTCTTGGCATGCAGCATCAGCCATGCATCTTTTTAGCTTCCCAGAAATCTGTGAAGTGTTGAGCTCTGATGCTTTCCCTCAGCCAAAAGGAATGTGAGTACTTCAACCATTAGTCTCCCTTAGCACAGCCACATAAATACAGCCTAGTGAATGTAACAGGAAACTTGCCAATATAGAGTTGCGGCATCATGGCAGTTACAGTTTGGAAGTCAGATTTCTATGATACTTATCAAGTAACTTTAAGGTAGACAAAATTTTGCTCCATCTTTTAAATAAATGTGAGTAATTTACCTGGTAATTCACCAGTGACTTCTCAAGCATTGCTTATTGAATACGTAAAAGATTGTCTCCAGTTATAGTAAAACATGCACACTATTTTAATCAATATTGAAAGTAGTTATGGAGTGGTTTTTAACTGTATCTGCTGACAGATAAATGTACATTAATAATGCACACAGGTACGCTTTTATCTCTTCTGTAAGCATAGATACAAGTAGTACCAAATAGCTGGACCATAAGCAGGTTTTTGCTCCTATTATCCTGAATTACTTGCTAATAACAAAAACAAGTTAATAAGCCCAGTCCAAATCTTGGTCTTCTATTCAGCAACTATATCAGTGTGGCCATATTGTTAAGCAGCTGAGTTTGAGCTCTGTGATAATGTGACAGAAATTTGTTTCCAGCCTTATGCCTTGCAGCACATTAAGTGTATGATAGCTGGTGATATTCTGATATGAACAATTGAATTTCCCTCCCTTCTGTCCTCACAGTAAATTGCTTTTTTAAAAGGCTTTCCTTATGGACTCTTTAAAGTAGAAGAGATATATGTATTTTTAAAATGCTTATTCTTAAGGGAAAATAGTCTGAAAAGCAAGGACTCCATGAGCATAAAGCTACTACTTGAAAGCACTTTGCCTTGCCGTCTGTGTCAGTCCCCAAAGTGTCAGAAAAGGCAGACCGCTATGTGTAAGCAGTTTACCTCAACAGAATCCAAATGGTAGTGGCTATTCATTTGCCTTACTTTCAGAGAAGTGATCAGAACATGAGCCTCAGCACTTTTTATGGTTGTGGCTGGAATGACAGAGCTGCTGCTGTGAGTGAAGCCCAGTAAGTATCTCTGAAATACCTCTTATCTCTAGAAAGTGTCTCTTAAAGCTTAAATTTTAATTAAATCAGGACATTTAAACATTAACACCAATTAATTTAAGTTTTTTTCCTAGCATCAGAGGCAGATTATGTTAGGTTACAGATGTAACTGGGGTCTAGGAGAGTGCTAAGTGCTTTTTTCTTTATAATTGAGGACTACTGGTTAGGAGAAAGGAAGTAGTGGTAGTGCTACTTACTAAATGTGGCACCCTCAATGATATCAGTCAAATCTCTGTCTTCAAAATGTGCTTGTTTGCTGCTCTATTTATGACACGCTTTCCAGATCTCCTTAACATCACAGACAATTTCCCTGCTTTCCCATTTGAGTGTGATAATTACTGAGATTTGAACATGGCTAGAGATGAAGTTTATTCATTTGCTTGGAGCAGATTATCCTTGGAGAAAATGGCAATATTTGAGCTAACTAGCAAGTATGTAATTGTTGCTTGTACCAGACCTGGTTAATGGACAGACTGTAAACTATACCAATGTGGGCTACTACATTCCTTATTGTATGCTGCTGCTCTTATAAATGACTGTAAAAATATGTCTTGAAGGAATTCCATAATAAAAGTAACTATCTTGCAAGAGGTCAGTTTCAGGAAGAAATCAGAAGCTTACTTTAGTTACTGAGACAACTGGAATTCATAACACAAGGAGCATTTCTGTTAAGCTAGAGTTTGCTGAATATACACGTCACTCAGAAGAGATGCTTAAATAACATTCCTAACAGTGTTTCTTTCTTCTTCTTCTTACCAGTCTGTTATATATTAAGTGATGTCTGTTTAGCTGTGAAGGCCTAGCTTAGCATTTACAACACCTAAAAAGCAGGTATTTAGCCCATCAGGATGGCTCAGAATACCTGTGCCAGGTGCTTGGACCCTAGGTAGTGTCTATGGGGAATCAGAACTATTTCTGGACCTAAAGGTAACTTTGGTGATAGTCTAAGCATAGAATCATAGAATCATAGCATCACAGAATGGTTTGGTTTGGAAGGGACCTTAAGGCTCATCCAGTTCCAACCCCCTGCCATGGGCAGGGACACCTTCCACTAGACCAGGTTGCTCAAAGCCCTGTCTGGCCTGGCCTTGAACACTGTCAGGGATGGGGCAGCCACAGCTTCTCTGGGCAACCTGTGCTAGGGCCTCACCGCCCTCACAGGGGAGAATACTTTTTTACCTGTGTTTTGGTTATGCAGTGGGGAGCATTTGCTTAACAAACACCACTGTTGCTATGTCAAGTCCTAAAAAGACCACAAAACCCATACACTTTGGTTAGAAATACCATCTTTTCCATATGGATTTCCACATCTATGTGGGGCAGCTGCCATGGCCATTAAAGGCCATAAACATCTCTTCCTCTATATTCTTGCTAAACTCCCAGTAAAGTCTGTGTTTGTTAAATCCTTAATTTAACATCCTACAGGCTGCTGTTGACATGTAGTCCCAGAATTAAAATGCTCTCTTTTTTTTTAACTACATTTTTCTGCCTCTCTTGGTTTTTTGGTACTTCGTTTGCATCTCTTAGATACTGATTTTTCCACAGAGCTTCTCTATCTTGCAAACATAATGCCAGCAATTACAATTACTTTTAAGGTATATGTTATGTATGGTTGTAAAACTTACTTTGTCAGCCCAGGTACTGCTGTGTTTTGGGTTTGTTGTTTTGTCTTCTAAATAGAGCAGTATATGTTCCTTCATCTTATATGCTATATGTATGCTGTGTACATAAGTTCTCAGTTTTCCTCAAAGGGACTACCTTTTCCAGTATTCTATGTGTTAAAAGAAGTAGGGAGAAATGGAGGTTGATGAGTTATACAAGATGCAATAACATTTCTTTCTAGCTCTTCTTTTAGTAGCTTCCAACTCTATCCAGGTAATCATGGATAACAAAATTTATAAAAGTACTAACACTGTAGTGTCATTTTTCAGATTTAGGGCCATTACTCGGCCTAGGATGGCTCGAGGCAGTAGTACACACCATTTCTTAGTTACTCTTCCCAGTTATCAGTATCCTTTATTAATGTTAATTTTTACATAATTGCTAAGCAACAACAATATGCTTGCCATAAAATAAGGATCAGAAGTGTTTATTACCTAAAAAGAAATACACTGAGGATATAGGTGCACTGGCAAGTCTGGAAACAACTAAAATAGAGAGGACTGTTTCATATTATGGTCATTTTCTTTATAACCAAAATAGCTAGGAATTTTCTGAAAACAGTACCTAAGTTTTGTAGAGACTGAAATACCACAAGGTGGCTGCAAGAGAGATTTTACTGTAATATATTACTAGCAATTGTTATTATATTTCTGTGGTTGCATGAAACTGGAAACAAAGTCCAGTGGCTTTTTAAATTGGCTGGAAACAGAAGTGCCAAGGTATTAACAGGACTGTCTCTTCTTATCCCACAAACAGACAGTTTTAAGGAATGTTTATCAGTGTGAAAATGTCTATGTGTGTATATACAAGTTCTGAGTGACAGAGCTAAATGACTTGACAGCTATTTCTGTCTCTCAATGTGTGTTTATGATACCACAGCTGACTTTCAATAAATACACAAATAAGGTTTGGATTATTCTGCAGTGTACTCAGTTCAGTGGAAGGCAAGCTGCAAACAGGATTTGCATCCATGAAGATTGTATGAACTGTTTGTTCTCTCCTTTTTTAAACAAACTCCCTCATTATCAAAGATGTGAATTCAGAAAACAATATGAATCTGAGTATAAAGTTCGGCGTTTTAAATCTCATTAGCTCCAGTAAATCTTATACAGGCTTTTTAAATGATTTGCTGAATAGGAGACAGTTTCAGCTACATTAGGATTAACATGCTTCTCAATTTTAGCCTTTCTAAGCAGTTAATCCTGTGAAGAATCTACTTTCACTCTTCTGATAGTTCTCTATTTGTTTTATTTTATTTTTAGCTTGTTTATGAAAGCTTGCTGAAATTTCTTTTTTTTTTTTAATTCATTTGTGCATCTGAAAATATCAGGATATCTGCTTGGCTATCACACGTTTAACCTTACTGCTGGGGCTTGGTTATATGTCATGGGTAATGGAGAAAATGTAACTATTGTACAGTGCTTTAAAGTTTAAGCTTAGTACCTTTAAATGTGTACCCAGCTGCAGAGGAGTTTATACCTAGCTGTTGTATTTGCATCAACTACTACTTTTTCTGTTTATCTCATTTTTTCAAAACCAGTTAAGACAAATATATGTCCATATTTATGAAAGAGATGAAACTTCTTTGTCACAGAAATTCTGGTATAAATACAGCTGTGGCCTCTGGGAAGAATATAAATCTAAAACAACAGATATGCTGTTCATCACAGGTATTTTTCTGTTTATTTTATTGCTTCACTCTTAACTTCACCACATGACTTTTAAAACTTGTTGCCTATGTGGTATTAGAAGTTATAAATTATAAACCCCTTAGCTTAAAGTCTGGCATGTTCACTTTCCTGAATAAGCAGTAAGCACTAAGGAATTTTTTACATCCCAGCTGGAACTGATAACTGTAGTCTTTAAAACTCTTCAACAATATTGATATTTCAATCTGTACAGATAGGATTCAAGGCTAACAGACAACAGTGACCTTGCAAACTTCTCTAGATGTTTCTGTACATGGACTTTGTACAGGCACAGCTGACTCCTCTCTAACTGTTGATAACAGTCCAAATCAGCCTCCCTATTTGCAAAGTCAGAAAACATCTCTTACAGCTGTGCAGCTATCAGGCTAGCAAACTTTCATTATTTTTCTTTCTTATCTTTCTGTGACCCCTGGAAGCAGTCCAGGGACTTTTTGAATTCCACAAGTTCCTGCAGTTCTGTGGCTCACCAGATGAAAATTGCTCTGGGCTCTAGGCCTATTCACAGAACTGCTTTAAAAAATGGTCAGAAAGATTAAGCTATCTTGAAACTCTTTACTGTTTCATACATGCATAGACACAATAACTTTTGTTTTCAGTATAAAATGTTAACTGACCTTTATCAAAATTTAGTTAGTTTTTTAGCTAGTCAAAATATGAGGAGAAAAATTTAGGAATGTTTTCCAGTTCATTTTCTCTTGGATTTAATCTGCATTTAAAACTTCATAGGTTTTAAGGAGGGAGTTTATGTTTTAAATAAGCTGAAATAAAATGCTGCTAAGATAAATTTTAACACTTCGGACTGCCCTAGCTACAGACCTGAGCTTTTGTGCTGAGATTTGAGAGATTTAAACCACAATCTTCCCACAGATTTTGAAGGGACCCAGACAATAATAAAACCGCAGATGGCTCTGAAAATCACTCTCCATGCTTGCCCACCTAGCATTGTTGGCCAGAGTTATTCAGGGTAATTGTGCATATGCGTACTATCTTCCTGAATAAATCAATGATTTTGTGGAATAAAAATGTCACAGTGGGGAGTCATTCCAGGCTTCCACCACCAAAACCATTCCAGAATTGCTGCACTATTTGCTTTTCCCCTGCAGCCCTGCAGTGATGTCCATGCTTTGTCCATGTTTTGTTGGCTCATCTGATTGACAGCTTCTACTTGTTCACATAAACTAGATTTTATGCTAACAACAAATAGCTGCAATCAAAGGCTAGGACATTTAAAGCCAGTGACATTATGAAAAGGTGCTTCTGTCTTAATCTACACCATTATATACAGTGACACTTTTTCCCTAGCATGTATCAACTAAGTATTTCAGGTTGCATGTTCAATAAGCAAAAAGTAACCTTGCACAAACAATACTGACAATGTGATTTGAGCATAATTCTTTGCTCAAAGCTAAAAATATTATCTCACATTATAAAAACTCTAGGTATTTTCACCTTGTAGAATTTCAGTATATGAACGTTTTTTTAAAGTGTTAATAGAAAAGCAGGACTATGTCCCAGTATAGAAGCTGCAGAAAGCAACAGGGACAGCTTATGATACTGTTTCTGGACAGTGACATAAAAGTATAGGCTGACAAAAACCTAGAGGGTAATCATGGAATCTTGTGCATCATAGAATGGTTTTGGTTGGAAAGGACCTTAAAGATCACGCAGTTCCAGCCCTCCTGCTGTGGACGGGGACACCTTCCACTAGACCAGGTTGCTCCAAGTGCCTTCCAGCCTGGCCTTGAACACTGCCAGGAATGGTGCAGCCACAGCTTCTCCTACTCACATGAACACAGACAAATGCACGTAGTGTAACTTCCATTTTGGAGCAACAGTGGCCAGTCCTAAAAGCTTAGGATAAAGACAATAAGAATAAGCAAACACACAGTGATATCTGCTCCTTAATCCTCTGAGCTAGTTTGTCATCACATTCAAAAAAAGCTGTAAGTTCAGCTGACCCTTGCAGATGTGTACTAGAACATTTTACATAGTTTACCAATGTTGCCTTATTAAGATGATAGGTCAGGGTATGATGTGCTAGTACAGAGTCATTGCATACTGGATTTGGAAATTAATTCAGAAAGCTGGTATGCCAAGGCTAAAGGGAACCCAGTAAGATAAACCTGACTATTCAAGGTCAAAACCTAGGAAAATAATCACTGTTATTCAGGCCGAGTGCTGGAGTCATAGAATCATAGAACAGTTAGGGTTGAAAAGGACCTTAAGATCATTTAGTTCCAACCCCCTGCCATGGGCAAGGACACCTCACACTAAACCATGTCACCCAAGGCTCTGTCCAACCTGGCCTTG